>CM038120.1:21504566-21711975 GCA_001642375.2 Mentha longifolia | reverse complement strand
CCTCGAACCCGACCTTCTTCGCCACGGCGGCGATGTCGGTGTGGCTGCGGAGGCCGGGTAGGGCGTCGCCGCGCTCGATCCCCTGTATCACCTCCACGTGCTCCGGGTCGTCGCCGCGGTAGAGCTCCGTCGGACCCACTCGTAGGAGACGTAGAGGGATCCCGGTTTCATCACGCGGTAGATCTCGGCGTAGACCTCTCGAGCTTCGGCGCGTGGCAGGTGGCCTCGATGGAGTAGGCGCCGTCGAAGCTGTCGTCGGCGAACGGCATCTCGAGGAAGTTGCCGCACACGACCTCGCAGAGATTTTCGAGGCCGGCCTTCTTGTTGTGGGCGCGGGCGCGCTTCACCTGGTACTCGTTGATGGTGATTCCGACCACGTTCGCGCCGGAGTGGGCGGCGATCGCGCGCATCGGGCCGCCGACGCCGCAGCCGGCGTCGAGGATGCGGGACCCGGGGCCGACCTTTAGGAGATCCACCGCCATCTCCTCGTGGAGGCGCGTGGCGTCGCGGTGGGACTTCCCCGGCACCCGCCGGGGAGAAGTGGAAGGACTGGCCCACCCCCACTCGTAGATGTCGGTGACGAGGTTGTAGAAGGTGTCGACGAACGCCGGCACCTTCTCCGCCTTCTCGATCTCCTTGGGGCGGCGGAAGAAGGACCAGTACTCGTCGTAGTTGTCTTGGACATTCTCCTTCGCGATTGACCCGCCGGAAGGTTGACGGCGTGCTTCCCCTTCCGCTCGGCGGAGCCAAGAATGCAGACGAACCAGTAGAGCCCGCCGGCGAGGACGATGGCGGCGGTGGAGAAGAGAGTGAGGGAATCCATTTAGAGAGAGAGAAAGAAAGGGAGGAGTGAGAAGAGTGTGGGGAGTGAGAGAGTGCGGGCGGTGCAGATTGGATTATTGTGTGGAAATAGGTGGGGATTTTTTTTGGTGCGGATGTGTGAACCGGGTTCAACTATTCCAATGATGCCGTGACACGTCACCGACGTGCTATACTAGGGATCTTTCAATGGTTTTCATCTTTAGTTTATTCCAAAGGCTTTATTTAAATTAAGCTGATTCAAATAAAAAGCTCCTAATAATTTTTTTTATTAAGGATTTAATTCGGAATTGTAAGGGCTTAATTAAATCGTCTTCCTTTGGAAACAAGAAACTCTATCCACCAAAAATTTGGATTGCCCTGTTGTGGTAAATTTGTATTGTATGTTCAAAGATTACATACTAAAGTCGAAATTCTAATTAGTACTACTCCCTCCGTCTCGCCGAATTCGTCCCATTGCAATAGTTGTTTTTTTGGCACGTTTTTCCACGCTTCTCGATGATGAGTTTAAAATGATTTTTGAATAATTCTTTTCTTTACGGGATACTACGCGTAGTATCCCGTAAAAGAAAAAATTATTCAAAAATTCATTTTAAAACTCATCATCGAGAAGCGTGGAAAAACGTGCCAAAAAAAACAACTATTGCAATGGGACGAATTCGGCGAGACGGAGGGAGTAATAGATAATAATGAACTTTAAGATTTAATTATTTCCAAGAATATCCACAGGGAATACAAATTTTGGTGGATAGAGTTTCTTGTTTCCAAAGGAAGACGATTTAATTAAGCCCTTACAATTCCGAATTAAATCCTTAATAAAAAAAATTATTAGGAGCTTTTTTATTTGAATCATGCTTAAATTTAAATAAAGCCTTTCGGAATAAACTAAAGATGAAAACCATTGAAAGATCCCTAGTATAGCACGTCGGTGACGTGTCACGGCATCATTGGAATAGTTGAACCCGGTTCAGCTACACATCCCGCACCAAATAAAAATCCCTCCACCTATTTCCACACAATAAATCCCAATCTGCACCGCCCGCACTCTCTCACTCCCCACACTCTTCTCACTCCTCCCTTTCTTTCTCTCTCTCTAAATGGATTCCCTCACTCTCTTCTCCACCGCCGCCATCGTCCTCGCCGGCGGGCTCTACTGGTTCGTCTGCATTCTTGGCTCCGCCGAGCGGAAGGGGAAGCACGCCGTCAACCTCTCCGGCGGGTCAATCGCGAAGGAGAATGTCCAAGACAACTACGACGAGTACTGGTCCTTCTTCCGCCGCCCCAAGGAGATCGAGAAGGCGGAGAAGGTGCCGGCGTTCGTCGACACCTTCTACAACCTCGTCACCGACATCTACGAGTGGGGGTGGGGCCAGTCCTTCCACTTCTCCCCGGCGGTGCCGGGGAAGTCCCACCGCGACGCCACGCGCCTCCACGAGGAGATGGCGGTGGATCTCCTAAAGGTCGGCCCCGGGTCCCGCATCCTCGACGCCGGCTGCGGCGTCGGCGGCCCGATGCGCGCGATCGCCGCCCACTCCGGCGCGAACGTGGTCGGAATCACCATCAACGAGTACCAGGTGAAGCGCGCCCGCGCCCACAACAAGAAGGCCGGCCTCGAAAATCTCTGCGAGGTCGTGTGCGGCAACTTCCTCGAGATGCCGTTCGCCGACGACAGCTTCGACGGCGCCTACTCCATCGAGGCCACCTGCCACGCGCCGAAGCTCGAGGAGGTCTACGCCGAGATCTACCGCGTGATGAAACCGGGATCCCTCTACGTCTCCTACGAGTGGGTCACGACGGAGCTCTACCGCGGCGACGACCCGGAGCACGTGGAGGTGATACAGGGGATCGAGCGCGGCGACGCCCTACCCGGCCTCCGCAGCCACACCGACATCGCCGCCGTGGCGAAGAAGGTCGGGTTCGAGGTGGTGCAGGAGAAGGACCTCGCGAAGCCGCCGTCGCAGCCGTGGTGGACCCGGCTGAAGATGGGTCGGATCGCCTACTGGAGGAACCACATCCTCGTCACCATCCTCGCGTGGGTGGGAATCGCGCCCAAGGGCGTGGTCGACGTGCACGAGATGCTGTTCGTCACCGCCGATTACCTCACCAGAGGCGGAGAGTCTGGGATTTTCACGCCGATGCATATGATTCTCTGCAGAAAGCCTGAGCGTAAGTCGTCCGATTAAATTAGGGATTAAATTTTTCAATTTTAATTTTAATTTTAAATGTTGTCTTGTAATTTGCGCGGGGATTTTCGCATCTGTGCCTGTTTCTCTTTTGCTTCCTTTTTTTTTTTTTTTTTGTCATCTAATTAATTATGGTTTTTGTTTTGGTTATTGGATTCAATTTGAATAGTGTTATGAGTAATTGTGTTTGTGGGAAATCAAAATTAGAATTCTTGGGCTTCTTTTTTAGAGGAATTGAATTAATACGTGCATGTTGCAGAATGTAGTTTGAAATTAAATGCAGCTGCTCTCACTGCAAAGGAAATCAGAATGTCCAATTCCCCAAAGAGCAGCTGCCCCCTTTGCTTTGTGTGTTTATTTATTTATTTAATTATGCGATTTAGTAAATATCTGCAATTATAGATTGATGAACTGTTGGTGTGTGAAGCAAAGCACCAAATTTGAGGTTGGAGTGGATGATGGAGTGGACATTGGCACGTGACGATGAGTCATGTGAGGTCCATTTCGTGGTCCTCTTCTCCTAAATATATCAAACAATTTAAAAAACATTTTCTTCTGATGTCATATTTGTTCTTCCTCTTTCTATTTTCTTTATAAATATTGAAGAAATAATAGTGGGGGAACACACACTTGGAGGTGTATAAATCGTAGAGTTCTTGATTCTTGATGTGAGTTGATTTTAATAGTGAAGAAATAAAATAATAGTGGGGGTGAGTATTTCTTTGTATATTGTGAAGAAATCTGTGTTGTGATTGCAGAAGTGTTGTCGTTTTTGTTAATATTGTTTTTTTTATTTTTATTTAAGAGTTGCAAGATACTTGTGGGCTTAGTGAAGAATTATTGCTGAGTTTTGAGTGGAAAGTTTGATTATTCTCGTGATCTAAAGAGTCAAAAAAAGGGGACTTGTGTTGAATCAAGAACCTAATTAAGGCTAAAGCAGCATTTCTTTTATTTTTTTAATCATTTGTTTATTTTACCTGAGCTTGTTTTCTGCAAAATTTTGGTTATTTTTTTGTGACGAACATGTGCCTAACTTGTGGGTGGTTGAATAGTTTATTTGTTTCTTAAGCAGATCTCTATGCGATTCTTTGTTGTAAAGGTGCTCTAGATCCATCCCCTTTTTTTTAATCAATTCATAGCTTTATATATAATATAGTATTCTCAAAGAATCCTACTTTTGTTTATAGAAAAAAGAAAAAAACGCTGCTACTTGAGAGATTCTGGAAAGAACATGTTTTTCTGAGCATGCATAAATCTATGAAGCTTTCTTTAGTGTAGGTAAATCTAAAAAAAATCTAAAGTAAACCTTGAACAATTTGATGATCCGTATTAGTATGTTGTACCGAGTTTTCTTTTTTTTATTTATGAATTAGTAGTTTGTTGAGATATTATTCAGACAAATGAAATAGGATTAGGACAAGAGATCGGATCTGAGCTGACGAGGTTTGGAGTTTAGTTCTGGATTTTCAGTGTGTATGAGAGAGAGAAGAGAGAGAGAGAGGCCTCGTGAGAAGTGTAGGAAGTGTCCCATTTGAATCTGGTTTGTTTGTCTCTCTGTCATGTGCTTTTGCTCTCTCCTCTCTTTCTTTTCTTGTTTTCTACCGTACGCATCTTTTTTAAGCTCTTCTCCAGTACAAATATATTACTCCCTGTGCCCGTTTAGATGTCACGTTTCTTGAATGTATACGAGTGTAAAATAATCGAAACGTGTAATCTAAAACGGAACGGAAGGCGTAGTTTTTTCTATTATGCCTTTAATTCTCATTATTTATTTATCTATGCTATGCGATCTCTAACTCCCTTGAAATAAAATACTAAAATCAGATTTCTTGTTTTTAATGTGTAACGTTAGATGATCCGATTCATTTCCAATGTACACCAAAGCCCAATGGGCCTTTTGAAGAGTTGTCCAATCAAATTTATTGGGCCAATTAAGAAAGCCCAATTATCGAAAAATAGGGCACAAGACAACAAGGTCGAATCGAACCTTTAAGAAATAAATACCGTCATTTATTGGAAAATTAATTCGAAAATACTACTCCTACAATAGATGGAACAGGCTGTTGGCATAATTCATTTTAAATTTTTCATATTAAGCTAGCTAAGCTGTTCGGCTCAACGAACTACCAATATCACCGACCCCAACCAACTGCGCTTTGCCACCTGTCTTTAAATTCCCTAATTTTTATTAAACATTTTTTTTTTTTTGTAAAGAATTTGCTTAAGGGTTTCAAGTTTTAAAATTGTAATTGTATTCGCTTTTATATTTGATCATATGGTAAAATCCCCGTTTCATTTCATTAGAGTATGAAGAGTAACATCACATACTGCTAAATAAAATAATCCTATTTATATTTTAAATATTAGCTATAGTTTATTGGCATCAAGAAGAATGCACAATTTTTTATTTTTCATTTCAATTAAAAAAAAAAATCCGCAAATTTTGGATTTGCATGTGAGCGGTGAAAGGCGGTGAACAGACTTTCACACGTAAAGCCTATACAATTATTAGCATGAATAATAATTATAATTAAAACTAATTTAAAATTAAGCTAAATATCCACGTAGGTAGACGCGTGTTTAGCTAATAATTATCCCTTCGATTTTTTTTATTTATTATAATACGATCTAAGTAAGCGAATTAGTAAGCAGAATTGATCAAAAAGAAACTGGAAGCTGAGATAGTCAATACTATTTTACTTTTTGTAGTATGAAATTTGATTTGAATCCTTCTATTTCAATTAATCGAGCCAATATTTTATCCGATTTAATGCACTATAAATCGGCAGCTAAAAAATCAAAATCGGATCAACCAACTGCAGAGAACCGCAGAGAAAGAACCTAACAATCGAGAAGCGAAACCGTACCGTACGTACCTTCGAAAAAGGGGAAATGGAGATGAAGGCGATGGCGGAGGAGAAATCGTCGCAGCGGAGAAGATTCTCGAGATCGGGAAGGAATCAGAAGCCTGTTCCGAGCAGTATTCTGGAGGCGATATCGCATATCAGCGGCGGAGAAATGGCGGCGCCGGTGGAGGATGGACGGATGAAGATCGTGGTGAAGAAGGAAGATCTAAAGCAGGTGCTGGAGGCGATCAGAGATAATAGATTTGGCTGGGTCCGGCGGGAGACGGCAGCGCCGCAGGCTTTATCGTTAGAGCAGCGGCTGAATTTGATGCGCCGGAGGCAGATTTTGAGAGCGGCGGCGAATCGAAGCCGGAGTTCGTGGAGACCAGTTCTTCAGAGCATTCCTGAGGAATTGTGATTCCGATTTCATTTTTATATTCTTTTTTTCATATTTTTTTTCTGATTCGCGGTTAATTTAGGCAGAAGTATTTCATCCGATTCATGAATTTTCTCAAAATGCCTTGTATTTATTCATAAATTTAGGCATTTCAGTTCGAAGGATTACTCTTTGATTCACAGAATTCTTTCAGAAAATTTTGTGTTTTAAATTTTTAAATTAAAGCGCACATTTGCACTGGGCCCAGAACAGTAGCAATATAATTCTTAACTGGGCCTGGCCCATAAAAAGTCGAGGGAATTTATATAAATAGTTAGTTATTTCGGTTTTTCGTTCAAGAAGGAATTAAGAATTCAAGAATGTCAGCTGTAAAAAAAAAATCCAAAAAATGCGAATAACTGACATAACGGTACATCTCTCAAAAATCCAATCTCCATGTCGGAAATATTACTTTAGCTAATCCGAGAAAATGGCTAAAGAATTGATAGCTCTTCGCCTCCAAATCGCACCCGCCATTTTTTCAGAGTACAGAAACTTTCCAGCCATAATCCAAGCTTCAAGTAAACCCCAAATCAGACTCCATAATTCGAGGAAGAGCGCCACCTATGCAAGAAGAAGAGAGTTTAAAAGTGTTGAGAGTTCGATCTTATCGATTAAGAGATTGCTTTATTATGCGAACTCGGGTTGTTTAGAAACTGCACTCAAGATGTTCGAGAAAATGATTAAGTCAAACACTTTCGTTTGGAATGTTATGATCAGGGGCTTAGTTGATGCTGGGTTGTTTCAAGAAGCGATAGAGTTCTATCATCGCATGAGATGTGAAGGTATCGAAGCGGATAATTTTACTTTCCCTTTTGTGATCAAGGCATGTGCAGGAGTTCTTGGTTTGAAGGAAGGGCGGAATGTTCACTCCATGGTTATTAAGCTTGGTTTTGATGCAGATATTTATGTATGTAATGCGTTGATTGTGATGTATGCTAAGGTTGGTTGTGTTGATGATTCGGAGAAAGTTTTCGAGAGGATGCCGGTTAGGGATTTGGTTTCATGGAATTCAATGGTCAGAGGTTATGTTTTGGTTGGAGATGGTTGGAGCTCATTGATGTGTTTCAAGAAAATGCAGAAAGTCGGAGTCGGGCTTGATAGGATCAGTTGTACCAGTGCTTTGGGTGCTTGTGCACTCGAGCACCGTTTATTAAGTGGAAAGCAGATCTTTTGCCAAGTGCTTAGAAACGGGCTTGAACTAGATCCGATGATTCAAAGCTCGGTCATCGACATGTTTGGAAAATGTGGAGAAGTGGATTATGCAGAGAGATTCTGTGAAGGGATTTCACAAAAGAATGTGGTTGTTTGGAATTCAATGATTGATGCATATTCAGTAAATGATAAACCGTTCAAATCATTTGCTTGTATGGAGATGATGCAAGAGGCTAATAACTATGTGGCACCAGATACTGTTACGTTGATTAACTTGCTTCCATCGTGCTCGAGCCTCAGAGCTCTGTCTCGAGGCAAAGCCATTCATGGATATGCGATTAGAAAAGGGTTTTTGTCACATTTAGTATTGGAGACTTCTCTCATCGACATGTATGGAAAGTGTGGGAGCTCAGTGCTTGCAGAACGAGTGTTTTTTCGTATGGAGGGAAGAAACTTGGTATCGTGGAATGCCATGATTGCTGCATATATCCAGAATTCGAAGGAGAGAGAAGCTATAAAAACATTTCTCGATTTGCAGCTTGAGCCTTATGCAAGTGATGAGATGACATTTGCTACCGTTTTAGCTGGCTATGCTGAAATCGCCTTACCGAAAGAAGGGAAACAGATTCATGGCCTAATCTATAAGTTAGGAATTCCATTACATACTTATGTCCCTAATGCTTTAATTCACATGTATTCCAAATGTGGGGATCTTGAGGCTGCGCGTGAAGTTTTTGATAGATTGGAGTTTAAGGATCTCGTCTCGTGGAACACTATCATTATGGTTTATGCTATCCATGGCTATGGAGAATACTGCTTCAAGCTTTTCTCTAACATGATAAACGAGGGCCACGAGCCAGATGGAAGTACTTTCGTTTCCCTTCTGTCAGCTTGCAGCATCGCTGGAATTGTAGACGAAGGTTGGAAGATTTTTGATTCGATGAAGAAAGATTATGGACTTGATCCCGGTATAGAACATTATGGTTGCATGCTCGATTTATTAGGGCGTGGTGGGAACCTAGAAAGCGCTAAACGCCTCATAGAAGAAATGCCATTGGAACCAACTCCTCGAATATGGGGATCTCTGTTAGCTGCAAGTAGACATCATAAGAACATCAAAATGGCTGAATTGGCTTCAGACAACATCTTCTCTTTAGACAGTGATAACACCGGGTGTTACATCTTGCTTGCTAACATGTACGCTGATGTCGGGAGATGGGAAGACGTGGGACGCGTTAGAAATCTGATGAAGAGTCGAGGATTGAAGGCAGCCGGTAGCTGCAGCATACTTGAGCACAATGGCAAGATTTACAAGTTCAAGAATCATGATAAATCACAAGATGAGAGCTATACTATCTATGATGTTCTTCATATTCTCTCGAGAAAGATAGGCGAAGACGTATATTTGTCCAAGTTCAAGCCAACAGAATCAATCAAGAAAAGGGGTGATTCTCCATTGTTCCACAGTGTGAGATTAGCTACCTGTTTTGGTTTGATCAAGAAAACGATTGGGGAAACCGTGCTCGTGAGAAAGAACGTGAGGTTATGCGAAGATTGCCATTCTGCAACTAAGAAGATCTCACTGGTTACAAAGAGAGAGATTGTTGTAGGAGATTCAAAAATATATCATCACTTCAAAGATGGAAGTTGCTCATGTGGAGATTACTGGTAGTAGCTAGCATCAGTTTCTGCTAAACAGAAATTGATATTTAGCCAAAACTAGACTATCCTCTTCATTGATTTCAGAAAAATTAAAAAGTGATAGAATTTGGTACATGGATGTATCAATGAATGCAGTTGTATCATAATATTTTGTTTACATATATGTTTGTTTATACATGTTTGAGAAGATTTTTTGTGTTTTTGACCAAGAGAGTTGGCTTCTCACATGGAATTATGCAACAAGTTATCATTTTCAAATAATTTATTCCATGTATAGTTATCAAACTATCGGGCCGGTCCGACCTAGCCCAAGAACATCAAGTCGACGGAAGAATATGGGCCATGTAGGATTGACCCGAAAATAATTCAAATGTAAAAATGTAAAATCTAAACGAAGCAGGGCTCAATAGGTAAGACGCTTCGCCTCGATCAGTAAAAAAAATAAAGAATTATTACTGATCTTCCTTTAAAATAAAATAAAATAAAATAAAATAAACTTCCTACTAAACCCAAAATTATACATCAAATAATATCTATATGATTTTGCCCACGTGAGCCAGGCTGTAAGATAACTTGTCATATTATGTTAAACAAAAATTTCGGATTCTTGAAGTATAATATTAAAAAAAAAAAAACTATATCTCTATATAAAATAAGCTAAAATAAATATAGAGAGACTTGGTTATGTGCCACGTACTTTTACCTATCTAATGAATTTGAAGTCATCCTCGAAAATAATAATTTTTAAATCCAAAATTGCACCACATCATCAAAAGTTACAATCACATTACTTCTTGTTTATAGTATTTTTAAGGAAAACTTCATAAATGAATGTATTAAACAACTTGGTAGGCAGAACTTTTTTTTTGAATAAGAAATAATATCTTAAATCGTATCATTCCGTCGTTTTTTTATTTAATTTTTGACTACATTAATTAAACTATTAAAATTGCCGACAAGAATTAGAATTCTAGAAACGACGTGTACAGTGTTGAATTCTTCCACTCAAGAAAAAAGATGGCATGAAAACGACCTAACTTTGCTAAAAACAGAGAAGCAACCCAACCTTACAATTATTTGTTTGTTTTAGCTCATAATTGTTTCTCCCATGTTCATTTTTATCTATTTTATTTCTTTTAAAAAAAGAGTTCCAATTATTTGTAGAAGCTCAGCTCAATGGCCGAACAATTTTTAAGAAATCTTATTATATTTTTTGTCGGTTTTAAATTATAGTTACTCTGAATACGCTTAAAAAAATATTCTTGAATATTCTTATTAATTGTATTTTTTATTTATTTATAATATTCTAAGTTTTATTTATGACTGCATAAATATAAGTTATAATTATTTTTTTTGCATACTTGGTTACCTAGAAGTGCATTAATTTATTTTTTTCTTAATAAATCATTAATTTTTAAATTACTATTTTTAATTAATTTTTAAATATTATTTTTGAATTAATTTAGTCTATAGATATACTCCCTCCGTCTCGCCGAATTTGTCTCATTTTTTTTTTTTACCTTTTTTGGCACACTTTTCCACGCTTATCGATGATGGATTTTAAAATGGATTTTTGAAGAATTCTTTCTTTTACGAGATAGTATCTCGTAAAAGAAAGAATTCTTCAAAAATCCATTTTAAAACCCATCATCGAAAAACGTGAAAAACGTGCTAAAAAAGGCACTATTCAAAATAGACGAATTCAGCGAGACGGAGAGAGTAGTAAATTTGTGGCCCTATATAAAATGGTCGGCATTATGATTAGTGGATATGCCACGTAGATGTCGTTTGACATCCACGATTCCCGGCCTAACGGATTCTTTAATTGCAATCAGCAAATCCAAACTATAAATAAAATGAATAAGCAAATTGCAATTGTTTAAAGAGAAAATCGAGTAACAAATGAGAGTACAACGCATAATTGAAGGGAAAAAGTTCAATAACAGTATAACACTATTCAAACAGATGGATTCTTCACTATCAATTTTTCTATATACAAAAAATCCCCTCAAATTTCACAAAAATAAGGAAACTAATTACCACGCATTGTACCCCTAATGAAAATCTATGTCCACAAAAATGAGAAAAATATGAAAAAAGAATATATATAATTACAAAAAAAAATAAAATCACCGAAGTAAAAAAGTAAAAAGAGGAGGAATTATTCACGAATAAAAACAAAGCCGCAATAAGTAAAAAAAATGCAGCTTAGTTTTCAGCAGGCGACGACTCGAGTTTATTCAGTCAACTTTACCATCGCCGTCGCTCCTCTCGTCGGCGAACCAACCGTTGAACATCGCCGAAACGACGCCGTTGAAGCAGCCGAGCAGGCAGCAGCAGCTCCTCTCCAGCCTCTTCCACCACCGGCCGTCGTCGTCACGCGGCTCCGCCATCGGCTGCAGGTACGCCCACGCCGCGTGCTGCACGAGCGGATCCTTGATCGGGATCTCCCTCCAGCTGCCGCCCGTTGGCGACGCCGCTGCCGGCGGAGACGAGGAAGGCATCAGATCCTTCAAGCTGGTGTAGCTCAAGTTCTCGAGCGCGATCATCTCGATGTCGTCGGAGTCGGAGCGGTTAATGCCGCTCGCCGGAGGTAAGGTGTGGCTCTTCACTGGGAAATTTATCAGATTTTGACGGTTAGTTGTGGGGATCTCCATGGCGGAATTCGATTTTAGATTAGGATTAGGTTACAGTTTTCTAATAATTTGGTATCGAACCTTTCATGGCGCTGGATTCTAGCATGATACCAGCAGAATTCTGTGTGCGTTTTAGAGAGAGAAGGCCGTGCCGTGAGTGCGGTGGAGAGAGAGAGAGAGAGAGAGAGAGAATATTGTGCCTAGTAGTAGTGTGGTTATGGTATAGCCATAGCCCATAGGAGAGACGAGGAGTGAAGGGGGAAGGTGGGGTCCACGCGCATGGAGAGTGGTGCCACGTGGTGGCGTTGTGGTGGGCAGCGGTCCCAGGCGCGTGTGGAAGCAAGCAATACACTTTTGTCTCATCTATTTTATTTAGTATTTGGTAACTTCGCATTTTCTGTGATTAGATATAAATATAAGAATATTTGAACTTCGAAGAAGATAGGGATTGAGAAAAATTGTGATTTGATCACTTCTCTAATCAACCTCACCTTTTTATCAATCATGTACTTACTCCTTTAGAGATATTGACCACTTTTATTATTTTATAATTCACATATTAATAAAACTCAATATCTATGAGCCGAAAAAGTATTTTTTTTTAAAAGAAAACAAAAATAAAATCATTTAGAATCATACTTACACTGTAACACTTTCCACGCACACTACACACTTGAATAATTTAGCTAATGTGTTTGATAGGTGTGATTTCGGTGCATGGAGTAGTGAGCTCCAAAGCGACGTCGTAGCACTACACTTCACCACCTCCGCGTGGGATTGAGACGTGGCAGCTTCTGGTGATGGCACCACCAGCGTTCATCGGTTCTGCTTTCATGGTTTCGTTCCTATAAAACTCTCTTGAAAAAAAATATCCTACAGATGAATTAGATCCCGTATTTCATAAATTCATTTCCTTCCTGCCTTCTGCTGCGTCAAACTGTTGTACATTACGGTATAAAATCGTCGTTATTTCAAGAGTTTTGTTGCAATTTTCTCTTTTGAATCGCATCGTAAACCCTTTTGCATGTCGGAAATTAGCAAAGAAATTTAAATGTTGAAGAAATAAAACGAAAAGGAAGATTGTATTATGTTGATCCTTACTCTTGTGTTGTTGTTTCTATAAAGAATCGTTCTATCTCTCTTTCTCTGTCTCGGCCACAATTTTGATTTATATATTGTCTTTTGCATATAGAAGAAACGATTGTCAGCAGCAAAGCTAACACCAAACAAGATGGCAGAGGCCAATGGCCCGGAATACACTCATTTGGAGGAAGGAATTTCCCCAAAATCGAACAATTACGCAAAGGTTTCAATCCTACCTCTGGTTTTCCTAATATTTTACGAGGTATCAGGAGGGCCGTTTGGTGTTGAAGACAGTGTTCAAGCAGCTGGCCCTCTTCTAGCATTGATGGGATTTCTTGTTTTCCCCTTTATATGGAGTGTTCCAGAAGCATTAGTCACAGCAGAATTGGGCACCATGTTTCCTGAAAATGGAGGGTATGTGGTTTGGGTTTCCTCTGCTTTGGGCCCTTATTGGGGTTTTCAACAAGGGTGGATGAAATGGCTTAGTGGTGTTATTGATAATGCACTATATCCTGTTCTGTTTCTTGATTATCTGAAATCTGCTATTCCTATTCTTGCTGATGGAATGCCTCGAGTGATTGCGGTTTTGGGGATTACTGTTTTCTTAACTTTCTTGAACTATAGAGGCTTGACTGTAGTGGGATGGGCTGCTATTTTGTTGGGGGTTTTCTCATTGTTTCCCTTCTTGGTTATGGGAGCTTTGGCTGTCCCAAAACTCGAGCCTTCGAGGTGGTTTGTGCTTGATTTGATCAATGTGGATTGGGGTTTGTATTTGAATACTTTGTTTTGGAATTTGAACTATTGGGATTCGATTAGTACTCTAGCTGGAGAGGTGGATAATCCTGGTAGAACTCTTCCTAGAGCTTTGTTTTATGGACTTATCATGGTTGTGTTGTCTTACTTTCTCCCACTTCTGATTGGAACTGGTGCCGTTCCACTTAATCGAGAGGAGTGGAGTGATGGATATTTCTCGGATATTGCCAAGATTATCGGAGGGGTTTGCTTGCGATTGTGGGTGCAAGGAGCTTCTGCTGTATCGAATATGGGGATGTTTGTAGCTGAAATGAGCAGCGACTCGTTTCAGCTTCTTGGAATGGCGGAAAGGGGAATGCTTCCGGAGTGTTTTGCTAGGAGATCGAAATATGGAACGCCCCTCATTGGGATTTTGTTCTCTGCTTCGGGCATAGTGCTCCTCTCGTGGCTTAGTTTTCAAGAAATTGTAGCTGCAGAGAATTTTTTGTACTGTTTTGGAATGATAATGGAGTTTCTTGCTTTTATCAAGCTGAGAATTGATCATCCAAATGCGCCCCGACCTTATAAAATTCCGGTTGGGACGTTTGGTGCAGTTATGATGTGTATACCTCCAATTTTACTGATATTGGTTGTTCTGGCATTGGCTTCTCTCAAGGTAATGGTGATTAGCCTCATTGCCTTTTTGGTAGGGCTTGTTTTACAGCCTTGCTTGAAGTTGATTGAGAAGAAAGAATGGCTCCGGTTCTCAAACCTTCAACGCCCGGTGCCATTGATGTAAACTTAAGATGAAGACGATGAAAGTTTAATCTATTCTCAATTCTAAGTTGGTAGAGATAGTTTCTTGTTAGAGTACTCTGACTGTAGTCTGATATGAATGATCAAGAAAGGGTTCTTTGCCTCACAATTTTGGACACAAGTTTTGCTGTTTGCAATTTGAAAAATGGGGCAATTTCCTTCATTCCCTTGCTTTTATTTTGCCATTAGGTATTGTCATTTGTACTTGAGATATTCTGCATTGAACTTACCAATCTTCATAGTTGCTCTTATCCGAAGCTCGAGAGGTACTGTTCTTCGATGATCTGTCTCTTGTACCGTTGTCTCAATATGAACAGGATATGGCTGTGCTGGCTTAATTTTTGTGAGTTACTATGAAGCACCACATTTTGAATGAAAGGATAGGATATATATGTGAATTTAAGTGAATTTTGAGCCAAGTATATAAATATTATGTGTGTGAATGCTTTCTTTAATGGGTAATTACTGCACACACTGACACACATGAGGTTCTAAGCAGTCCAAGGTAGTTTGTCTTTTTTTCTGTCTATATTTGAGTATTTTCCCACAATGTCTTAGTCCTTGTCAAAACCTTATAATATATGAAAAAAGCAGGCGATCATTATGTCTTTTAGCTGAATAGGAAAGTAATATTTTCGGATCTTCCAATATTTGTTGGCATATGAAATATCGATGCTGCTGTCTTTATTGTTCCAATAACTGCAGGAAATAACATGTTAAAATTCAGGTAGAAGCATCAAACATTCTCTTCTCTTTCTGCACTGAGCTGGAGCAGAGAGAGAGAGAGAGGAGAATGGGTGTACACCGGAATAGCCCAAAGTCGACTCCGAAGCATCATGCCTCTCCGAACGAGAAGACGAAATCGAAGTCTCTCAAAACTCTCCTTGATCTTGATTCTAGGTACAGTTCAAGCAGGCAACTGCATCAAACCTCGGAGCATGATGTGATTCTCTCTCTAATTTCTTACTGCTCCTACACTTATACCTTCACCGATCCTTCAGAATCGCCTTCACAACTCAGCCTGAAGCGCGATAAACTCATCAAGCTTCTCACTTACCTAAAGCCTATGAAAAAGGGCCTTCCCAATGAAATTCTATCACCCCTTTTCACAATGATACAGGACCATCTCTTCCGGCCCCTCCCGGCCCCCAACACCTCCATCATCTGCATCTTACCGGATGACGACGACCTTATTGCCACGTCAACTGCCACCTGGCCCCACCTCCAGCTCGTCTACGACATCCTCCTCTGCCTCGTTATCAACATGGAACCCAAAACCCTCCGAGAGCACATCCAAGATTCGTTCATCCTCAACTTGCTCACTCTATTCAAGTCTGATGATCCGAGGGAAAGAGACAGCTTGAAAAATCTGTACCATAAAATATACTCGAAGCTCCTTTGCTCGAGATCGTTCATGAGGAAAGCGATGAACGACGTTTTCTTGCATTACACGTTCGAGAAAGACGAGAAGCATTTTGGGATCGGGGATCTGCTCGAGATCTCGGGGACGATCATCAATGGTTTCAGCGTTCCGTTGAAGGAAGAGCACAAGGTTTTCTTGATGAGAGTTTTGATGCCTTTGCATAGGCCTAAAGGGATGCAGGCGTACCATAGGCAGTTGGCTTACTGTGTGTATCAGTTTGTGGAGAAGGAGCCCATGCTTGGAATCGAAGTGGTTAGAAGGATTTTACAGTACTGGCCCACCACGAATTGTCAAAAAGAAGTTGTGCTTATAGGAGAGCTTGAAGAATTAGTTGAGAACATGGAAACCGAGCAGTACAAAGTGATTGCTCTTCCTCTCTGCAAACAGATTACGAAGTGTTTGAACAGTCGTAACTCGCAGGTATTCGATTCAAGATTCTTGTAATGAACTCATTTGCTCGACTATTGTTCGTTTTTCGATTGTTCTGATCGCTTCAAACATGAATGTTGTTGCTTCGTCTTTCTTGGGTGGTCAGGTTGCGGAACGAGCCCTCTACGTGTGGAACAACGAGCGGTTCGTGAAGATGGCGTGGCAAGCGATAGACGAAGTGCTGCCCATCGTGGTGGAAGGAATGGAGGAGAATCTGAGAGGCCACTGGAGCAAAAGCGTGCGTCAGCTAACAGAGAATGTGAAAGAAATGCTGGTGGAGATGGAACCGGTTCTCTACTCGCGCTGCCTAGCGCAGCTCGATCATAACCAGTCGGAGGCGAGGGAAGCAGAGAGGAGACGAAGAGAGAGGTGGGAAAGAGTAGAAATGGCGGCAAAACTGAACCAATTCATTCGAGAATCTCTGGGTTCTAGCCTTCACGACTAAAGAGTGAAATGGGCTTTGTATCATAGTTGAGATTTGAGAAAACACTAAAAACTAGAGAGGAACTCGGGAGTGAGTAAAGTTGAAAGCCAAATGTTTTGTATGTTAGATTTTATTTCTGATATATAATTGGAAGCCACCGTTGACTGATTTCTTTCATTTGGCATTCCGTGCTCGAAAGAGTTTAGAATTATTTCAAAGGATAATGATATATTATTTAATTAGGAATTAATGAAAGTTATGAAACCAGTGTAAAAAAGTATGAAATGAGGTAAGCCCAAAATAGTCTTAACATTTTTTTTTTTTTTTTGTCATGTCGAATTAAATTGTTAACTAACATAATAAGTACTACTATAATGAATAGCATTTTTTAATTCAAATTCAGCTCAAAAAAAGAAGGATTCACATAAAGAATCTATAATTGCAGTAGTACTCGTGATTAGGAATAGAATATGCCAAAACACCAAGCAAGTTTTGACTTATTGATCGATAATAATTATAATGATACAGAACACTATATTGTCCAGTAACATTAAAATTTGAAAAAAGCATGCCACAACCTCTTACTTAAGAAAACAATGCAAGCAATAAATAGTCCTCTAAGCAACAAAATGTTTCTCGTAAGAAGCCAAATACTCTTTTCTTCCCTAGAGTGAAATAATAATCATATATAATAATACGAAATAATTACCGGAGCTAAACTGGTTCTCTTTTCCAAAGAATATCAAAGTTTTCCACTGCCGCAGAGTCGCAGAGACTTGGCTTCCGTGGGGGGCGATCGACGACAAACGCTTATTTCGAAAGAGCTATAGAGGAGATAAAACCACCCAACATAATATACACCAAACAATATATCACAAACTGCTTGCCAAAACAAAGACTCCAACAGAAGAGCTTCTCGCTCCCTCTCAAAGAGTTTCTCTCTCCTCTCAGTTTGACGCGTCCCTGCTGTAGAATGCGTCGAGTGTCTTTGCTGGAATACGGTGGAGCAGTTCTCGTGGGAAGATCCGGAGAAGTGTCCATGCCAAATCGAGAGACTGGAAGATGTTGCGGGTGTCATATGCCCCTTGAGCAACAAACTTCTTCTCGAATTTATCGAGGAACTCAAGATATAGCTGCATGTTCACAAAGTTTTATTAGTACGTCGTTGATTTGTGTTGCCATACTTGTTTTATACAAGAAAAATGTGAAATTACAGACCAGATCTTCTGAGGAAAGGGCTTCTTCTCCGACCACAGCTTTCATTGCTTGAACATCCTTTCCAATGGCATAGTTTGCATAAAGCTACGCATATGAAGATGAAGAAATTTAGCCAGATAAGTAAAACTAATGCAAGAAGAAATTAAATGCTTGAACTCATCTTATCATAACAGTCATTATTGTATGATGAAGTTGTCACCTGGTTAGACACGTCGGAGTGATCCCTACGAGTCATACCCTCGCCAATAGCACTCTGCAAAAATATCGGAGTGACATTGTAAGGCATGGTACCTAGATATTTATAATTCCTCCAGCATCTAATCAAACCAAACAAACTACATTTATATGTTTTCAACTAACCTTCATTAGACGAGACAGTGATGGAAGCACATTGATTGGAGGGTATATCTGTACAGTAATGATATGACATATTAATAGATGGTACACCAATCTGAGGATACATCACAATACTTTATGAACACGAAGTTACACGAACTATAAGAATTTGAACTAGCAGTGTGTTTACCTGTCGATTGTAAAGTTGTCTGTCAATATATATCTGCCCTTCAGTAATATAACCAGTAAGATCTGGAGTTGGATGTGTGATATCTGACCAATTCAAACAAGCAAAGATTAGAATAGTTTAATCTACAAAGATACTAAAGATGATATCATAAATATACAAACATGTATACACGTATTGCCAGATAGCTATTTTAATCTGTTAACATGTATGTTTACCATCATTGGGCATGGTCAAAATAGGAATTTGGGTGATGGATCCTTTACGTCCTTCAATACGTCCAGCTCGTTCATATATGGTTGCAAGATCAGTGTACATATAACCAGGATATCCACGTCTTCCAGGCACTTCCTCTCGAGCAGCAGAAACCTAAAAGGGAAGTAGTCAATCTTTGCCATGCCCATAATTTTCATATGTACATCATAAAAGAAGAATATAAAAAAATAAAAATAAAAATTTAAAAAAAAAAAAAAGGATCCAGAACTTGGCCAAAAATCTAATCGAAACCAGGATATGGTTATGAGAAAAGGGGTGCATAAATCCACCTCATAAGAAATGACTGAAATGTCAAAATATAAGATAGAGACACTTTTTACTTCAAATAGGCAGTTAAAGATAAGGAAAACCATCAGTAATGTGGCAGACAAAGCTAATTGCTTTTTCAGGATTTACCTCACGAAGAGCATCAGCATACGAACTCATATCAGTCAATATGACAAGAACGTGCTTTCCGCATTCATATGCTAAATATTCTGCAGTTGTCAGAGCAATACGGGGTGTAATGATGCGTTCTATGGTTGGATCGTTGGCCTGCATAAAAGCTAATATTAGTAAAACATAAAAACCAAAGAATCTCCATCCTAGATTTTGCAAAACCCTAAGCAATCCCAAACAAGGAGATAGATATTCCTTACCAAGTTCAGGAAAAGAGTCACTCTCTCCATCGATCCATTTTCCTCAAAATCACGTTTGAAGAATTGAGCTGTCTCCATGTTGACTCCCATAGCTGCAAAGACAATGGCAAAATTGTCCTCTTCACCACCCTGCATGACAGAGCAGATCATAAAATAGAAGAGGCAGACAGAAACTCTCTGTAGGAAGAAACAAAAGCATTAAAAATGTAGAAGCACATAATAAAATTTTCCCCGAAGTACCTCAAGAAGATTATCAGTTTTCTCCAATCGTTTGACCAGACCAGCCTGGCGACAGATCTGAGCAGCGATTTCATTGTGGGGAAGACCAGCAGCAGAAAAAAGAGGTATTTTCTGTCCACGAGCAATTGAGTTCATGACATCAATAGTGGAAATTCCAGTCTGAATCATTTCTTCGGGATAGGTTCTCTCACTAGGATTGATTGAACTCCCTGCAGCAACAGGTTAAAAATTAAATTAAATTCATGAAATTTTGCATACACGCATGTTGGTAACTAATATCCCATTGACACTTGCCAGAAATGTCCAAGTAAGCCTCAGGAAGAATAGGAGGGCCATTGTCAATGGGTTTCCCAGAACCATTAAAGATACGGCCAAGCATGTCCAACGAAACTGGTGTCTTTAGAACCTGTGAGCAAGATGTAGAACCATTCTTATGAAACCTGAGTTCAAGAATCAAAGAAGAAAAAGAACTTTGCACTCGGGAAGTAATCTCATTCCGCAAAATGACAAAATACTAATAATTTAAGAAAAGAGACAAAGCTAAATCAAATCTTAAACACGTCATATCACTCAAGTTTACCCATAGTCAACTCAATTTGTGTAAAAAATGCTTATGGTTCCACAGAATAAACAAAAGAAAGAATGGCCCTTGCAGATTTATAACATAGATTGGGCAGTTTTGCTAATGATCATCCAAATTACAATGTAAAGCACAAACTTCACATGTGAAATACAAAATAAGGAACTCTAAATAGAATTTCCAGATTTGATTAAACGTCATAAATTACATATGCCAAATATTCAAGTTTCAGAACTTTCTGACCAGTCTGTTCAAGAACAGACTTTAAAAACTCAAGGAAGTTAATGATATAGGAATTCCACGAGAGATGTAAAAAGAAAAATAAAGTAGACTTATTCTCTTTTCTTTCTCAGAAAAGTTACGGGATGTAGCATTGGCATAGTCTGATATTATTCTACATAACATGACATTATAACTGCACCAAAGCCCCTGTAGCAGCCAAATGTATTCAGAAACTTAATCATGGAAGATCGAGTTCACAGTGCCTTATTTACAAAATAAGCAATTAACACCATGATTCTAAGAGAATAGAAGAACAATTGGGAATGATTGTACCTCCCCAGTAAACTGGACGGTAGTATACTTGTTGTCAATTCCAGAAGTTCCTTCAAAAACCTGATTAAATGAGCAAGAAACAAAAGTTTGTGATTAGTGCCTCTCAAAAGTTAAACAACTATAGGTGTAAGCACTGAAGTTTCTATAAATGCAAAAACACAAGTTTTTGGTATACTGAAGCATGAAATTCAAGGACGCACAACTAGTATAGATATAAATATTAACAAAATAAAAGAATGAAGCCATATTTGAAACAAAAAAAACTTGAGGTTATGATCACCTGAACAACAGCCTTCTCTCCATCAACCTCCAGGACTTGTCCACGTCGGGTTGTTCCATCTCCCAGGCGAATGTTAACAATTTCCTGGTACTTGGGTCCCTGACATAGTTTCAGAAAGACAGATAAATAATCCTGTTCCCAGATCTAAATTGTTGGAACTATAGAAGCATGTGCAAATGATGCCTCGAAAGGAGGAATGATGACAAGGAGTACGACACTGACCTTCACTTTGTCAAGGATGACAAGAGGTCCAGCAACTCCAGAAACAGTTCTGTATTCTGCAAACATGTGAGAATGAGAAAGAAATGAACTTAAGAATCAAATAGATTAAGGTGGGAAATATTTCAAGAAGCATATCTCAGTAAGTGTAAGACAAGCTCCCACATGTGAAGACATGATGGGGAAGTTTTGGTGTGTGTTTAGAAACAAAGGGATGGCGCATGAACATCTAAAGCCTTTATATAAACAAAGAGAAGATAACGCAAGCCACGAGAGAACATACCCATTCCAATCTCCAGAGTTCCCTCCTCCATATCAACGTTTTCAGCACCCATATTTTAACCTGAAAATTCCACAATATTGCCGACCATATTAGAGAGTGTCAACAGCTGCTAACTGAGGCAACTGCATTCACTAACAGTAAGCTCTAGGTGCTAATCTACAATTTCATACACAATTCAACCCTCATCTTCTTGTCCCACATCACCTCTTACATATATAACAAGTGACATTATACAAGCTATATCTACAACATATCAACTGCAGAATGCCTGCAAGTGACTGTGACTCAGTTCATTCTAGCTATAGTACGCGTCAAGGTCAACACCACGAAACAACAGTCTCTTTCAATTAGTTGGACTAGGCCAACACACGCACACTCTTTCAATTTTTTGCAGACCAGTAAATCGATCTCATATTTCCATCACTTTTATGGAAAGGAGCTGAAACTCTGCTTCTAAATAAGCTAAACCAAACTCCTATCAACTAAACAAGTCCGACACTGACGCGATAATCAAATCACTTGGCAACTCGAGGCTCTACCAATCACAATCTAGCCTAACTCATCACGGTACCTCCACGCTTATTCAAACAAGTTAACTAAAAACACCATCAACCGTTAACTGACGTAAAATTCAGAGTTCTCAAACTAGATCACCACACACATAAATCGAATCAGCTCAGAATCAAACTCAGACGCAGCCAAACACCAACGCGAACTATACCGATCGATTGAAATCCAATCCTATCAACTACTCCAACGGCTAAGTTAAAACCAACATCCTTCACGCGAAAAAAATTCAAAACAGATGCGATGCGCAAAACCGATAACAAAAAAAAAAAAAAAAAAATCGAAGATGCGAAACGAAACATTGAAATCAACAAAAGCTACACGATTGGAATTTGCAGAAACAGGAATTGGATCTGGAAAGTTACGTACCCGTATTTCCAATCGGAGAGAGCGCGAGGGGCGGTTGGAGAGAGATGAGATGGAAATTGATGGACACAGCAAAAACGAAACTGAGATCTGATGGCTGATATAAATATTGCTATATATTTATATTTATTTATTTATTTTGCTCGTAAATACAAATGATTAGATTTTTGTTCGTGCTTTTGCTACGGTTGAAATTCAACTAATAACTACAGTGTACCATACTTATGTGATATCTATTACTTTTAAATTAAACTACAATTATATATATTAAAAATATAATGAGGATAGTTGAAGTGGAATAATAATATAAAGAATAATAAGTGAAGAAGTCACACAAATAATCTCTTAGAAAATGCATGAAATAAGGTATATAAGATTATATTTAAATAATTGTCTATAATTAGTATAATACTTTGAAATATATATATATAAATAAATTCGATCATCCATTTTTGAACAAGAAATACAGTTCGAGTAATCTAAATTTGTTGATGAAACGAGAGTACAACCAACCG
Organism: Mentha longifolia; assembly: GCA_001642375.2. NCBI lineage: Eukaryota > Viridiplantae > Streptophyta > Magnoliopsida > Lamiales > Lamiaceae > Mentha > Mentha longifolia. The sequence goes on along the minus strand of CM038120.1, from coordinate 21,689,071 downwards.
GTGGATGGTGGGGATGTTGTACAATTGTCAATTCTAGTATGTAACGAGAGAGTACGTTACTCCTTCCGTTCACAATAAATGCAGTTAGAATCTTATGGTATATATATATTTTAAGTGTTGAAAAGTTGATATCAACATAAAATGCGCATTGCTTCAAATAGAACATAAATTGCTTATTAACATTTACTTTTCGACGCCTAAAATGCATGCTGAGAGATTCTAAATGTTGGAACGAAGTACTACTATTTACCATCGATCAAAACACAATAATAATGCTGGATAAGTGGGGCACGTATCATTTTGTTTGTATTTGTAGGATACCCAAATCGGATATTCTTTTTGGGTGGGGCCTCTATATAATTATATTTAACTTAGTTATTCTAAAAATTTAATCGATTTCATAATTTATGGTACGATCGTCTCTTCAGGAGCGAAGAGCTAGTTTTCAAAGAAAACAAGCTGACCCAATTTATCAACGAATGCCAAAAGGCCCTCAATTATTACAACTAAAAGTAAAAAATATTTAACTATTTTTACAAAAAAAATGTACAGTATATTCTAAAACTGTAAAACACCATTTATCCAAAAAAGTTCGTAAATGGAATAAAGTATTCCTCTGAAAATGCAGAATACGTCCAAATAAATTTGGCCCATATCTTTTTAAATACATGGGCCCGGCCTTCATTTATTTTTTCCCTTTCCTCCTTTAATTAATGGGTTGGGCCATAATTCTTGATTTTATATTTATTTCAAATATCTATATGTTGGAAGGTTTTCAAGAAAAATATACATATATCCCTCCATCTTCAAACCAAGAGTTATGCAAACCCAAATATTGGAGAACTTAGTACAATCCAACAACTATAGTCTATACATAAACCATATTCACAGTACAACCAAAGCCATCAAATGTACAACCTCAGACCAAGAAAAGGAGAGATCACTGCATAAAGTAGTTGTACCATGGGAGCTGTGCTCTCAAATCATAGAGGCTTCTGTTGAAGCTCCTCAGCAACTGAACATGCTGCTCGTCGTCGTCCACAGCCATGATTCTCGCAAAACTCCCTTCCTCGAGATAATCGACAGCTCTGTTAGCAGCTTCAAGTCCAGAAACATAGGCCTTCTCCTGTTGCAAAAGCCAAACTCTCCCATTTTCAGCATATGCTAGTGTTTTTATTTGAAGTTGTAAATAGTTAAAGGCCACTTATACCTGTGACCATGAACCGTGGCGGTTTATTATCCAATCTCCGGCCATGTACACGTTAGGGAAAGATGTTGAACCTCTCATCGTATGCTTGTACGAGCCTTCAATGAACGATCATTAGCCTCACCAAAAAAACATACTCCCTCCGCCCCCTTTTTTTTTTACACGTTATCATTACTTACACTCACATATATTCAAGAAACGAGTCAAGAAAAATGGGACGGAGGGAGTACGTGAAATTCGAGGGGAATGTGTTTAGTTTAGTTTAGTTTAGTTTAGTAGCAGCAAATTTACCTGGGAAAAAATGGGGGTGGAAGTTGGGAAATCTACTGATTTCTTGATCAATTACAGTTGCATTTTCAAAGCCTTTGATGCAGTTTGAGAGCAAAGACTTCACCTTTTCGACTAATTTATCATCTTCCAAAGGCAACAAATCATTGGCACAGTACTAGCAAAACCATAGATGTTGAATGTATGAGACTCCAAACTCCATTTTTGAAAGAAAGAATTTAAACTATTCTTACAAAATCAGCTTGCACAACTGTTGATGAACTCTCATTGTACTCGTTGTATACTGCATTCAAGTTGAAAAATGTCCAAGCACGAGCGTTCTCGGGTGCAGAGGCAACGTTACTCGCATAAGGAATGCTAACCTACACATCCAAAAAAAGAAACACAGAATTATATTTCTAGAATCCGATTTCATCATCATAGTCGAAGAGTGTCCCGATTACCTTCTTATCAAACCAAAGCTTAACTGTGAGTAAATCTGTGGATTTCAGTTTCATTATCTGCAGAAACTCTTCTCTTCCACATAATGCTGCACTAAAACACATAGCTGCTTCTTACAAAAACACAAAGCAAGATTTTCATAAACTTTGTTCCTTGTAATAAAATATGATCTTACTACAATACCTTCTTTGGACAATTTCTTGAAGAGTCGAGATTCCAACGCCAAAAATCAAGGCGTCCGCCTTAAAACTTTCCTTCCCACACACGACTCCGTTTATGCATCCCGTTTCCTCATTCAAGACGAGGTCCGTCACTTTTCTACCCTCAAGAAATCTGCAGCCTTGATTCTTGAGTGATTCCATCCACGGCAGAAATATCTGGTCTCTTACTGTCCCACAACACCATACCAGATCGAAATGCTTCTGTACTAAACAACAAAAAATGTAAATGGAAAAACGAGCGAAATTTGGAAAAAAAAATTTGTTCCAAACCTGGTTTGCTAAGACGAAATAGTACATCATTCCAAGAAATGCAGCTGAACTGCATTGCTCTGATGGAGCAAATAGACCTACTCGAATCAATGGATCAATAACATCGTGATATAGTTTCTCCGAGCATCCAAATTGCCTCAAAATCTCCCTTGCAGTGACTGAAAATTTCAAGAACTCAAACAAATTGCCAAATTCAAACAAAAAGACGATGACATACATATTGACTTACTCAGATCGTACTTTATCCAAGCAGAATCAGTGTTGTCGAAATCAATCACTACAAATGAAAACAAGTAAAGGGCTAAAAATCCAAATGTAAGTTATGTCTATGCATCTCAATAGTAAATAGAATCAAGAATCTACACCTGCAGCCATGAGAGGAAGAGATGAGAAGAGATCAATGAGGGGCAAACGAGCAAACTACGATGATCATGTAATGACATTAGGTACATCTAAGGTGCAGATTAGTGTTAAAAGAGGTGAGAATTCTTCAAGAAACATGCCTTAGTATTGAGTAATGTCCCAAATGGAGTTGGCAGCTGCTGTGAGTTCTGATATATTGGATACTCAACCTACCAAAAAAACACAAAACCAACATTAGCATTTTCAAGATTGCTCGTTTCGAATTCTTGGAAGTCGCGACTAGAAACGCGTTTACCTCTAGGCCCTCGTCTGAGTATTGTGCGGATTTAGTCCAATTTGTGAAGGGTTTTAGGCCTAGCTCTTCCACTAAGTTGAATATATTTCTATAAGGATACCAAAAGCCTAAAACAAATCAACATAGTTTGCAAAATCAACCATGAAATCCTCTTTCAAAAAAATAAAAATAAAAAATAAAATCTTGTAAGATTTCTCATTGAAACATTATGTAATAAGTATGTTGTTCAAATTTCTTGAACAAAACAAATGCTCCCTCCGCCCCGTTATATTAGTCACATTTCTTGAATATACGTGAGGTACAAAATAATGAAACGAGAGTAATATAACGGAAGAGGTAGTAGAATCCAAGCATACCATTCCATTTCCATATATTTACAACAAAAGGTTGGTGAAAAATAATCAGTTCACAGCTAAAATACAGCAAAATCTCCATAAATTCTTGCAAAATCAACATGAATTAAATTTCAAGATATAAATATAATTATTAATTGATTACCTCGAATTCCAGCATCATCAGCACTAATAGACTTAGCTTTCCATCCAAGTTCATAACCACCTTCAAGAACTGTAACATCAAATCCCTGAAACCAAACTCCCATAAACAAAAATTTCTCCCAACCTCCCAACCCAAAAACAAATTAAAGAAAAAAATCAAAAAAAAATCGAGAACACCTGTTTGCAGAGGTGGTGAGCAGCGCCGAGCCCGGCCCAGCCCGAGCCCACCACAACAACTTTCTTCTTGCTCTGGCGCTCAGTGAGAGGGACCGCTTGTTCCTCCGCTCTGCAGCTGAGCCCGCGCCGGAAATCGGTACGGCCATGGGGGAAAACGGGCCGGGCCCGCCAACAGGCCAGCATGTAACTGACTGCTCGATTCCTCCCGGGCTTTTTTCGACGAGAATTGGCCCGAAAGATTACGCGCAATGCTTTGCAATTAAAGTATATTTTATTAGTAACAAACAAACTTTCTCATTTGTATGGAGTGAAGTAATAAATTTATCTTTTTTTTAGACCCCACGCACAGCCACAGAAATTAAAGAAAAATAAATATTCTGCTAAATATTAGCGTCATTTAATTATTTTAAGTCTGAATTCCATATTTTAAATGGTTTTAATTAATAGTTTGTTAAAAATTAGTTGGAATTCGCTCGCTCCGAATATATTACTATAAACATCATTTATGGAGCATTGGAAATTTGGAGCTCTATAAATAAAATTGTGATTCAGATTTTATTAATCTTATCCTTTTCATTATCTGAGTATGATTAATATTATCCTTTACACTTATCATTCAAATTCAAATATTCATAAAACTAGATCATAAACAAATACAGTAATATTTATTTAATTCATTTAAAAAAACAATTAATAGACATGCAATAAGTCAAGAACCAGAACACTGGGCGAATTGAAAATGAATAATAATTAATAAACAATGATTGCTAAATTTAGAAAAATTCAGAAAAATAGCAATGATTTTTTCTCTCCTGCCTCCAGTCGAAAATTCCTAAAAAACCCACACACCAACAAATAAACTTCCAAAAAAAGCCACGTCATCTCCTTCCCTTCCACACTACTACTTCCCTTCCCCACCGTTACTTCATTCCTTCTCTCTCTCTCTCTCTCTCTCTCTTCCTCTTCTCACACTCAACACACATGGCCACAGCTCTATCCGTCCGGCCCAGCCGCGCCATATCCGGTTCAGACCGCCCCGGATCGACGTCTTTCCGCCGGACCGGGCGGGGACCGGTCGTTAATGTGCTCAACCCGGGTCGCCGGCGCCCGTGGGGCGTTATGTTCGCCCGGCGCATGTTAGCGGCGCCGCTTCAGGCTTCGCGAGCTGACGACTCGGCGCCGTCGGAGATGTCGGTGGAGAATGCTCTCAAATTGCTGGGAGTATCAGAAGGTGCGTCTTTTGATGATATTCTCCGCGCGAAGAATTCGATTGTCGCGGCTTGTAGAGATGACCAGCAAGCAATTTCTCAGGTTTTTTCGCCTTTTATTGATTCGTTGTGTTCTGTTTTCGAATTATGTGGATGCAATTAGTTCGAATTGTTGGTGAATTTGAAGTTCGATTGAGGTATTGGGTTATCTTTTGTTTGAATTGTGTTGTTGCAGCCGAATGGGCTCTTCGAAATCGAGTGGGTTTATTGATCAGTGAGTGAAAAAAATTGATTTTGTGGTGCTTCAATTCTATGATTATGTTGCTGCTGCTGCTGGCTGCTGTGTTGTTTGACTAGAGGCGTTGGATCGAATTGGGAAATCATTGTATAGTTTGCTTTTGATGTGTTTGAAAGGCTGGTTTTAACTTCAGATAATTTGTCAGAGCTGCAAAGATTGTGTTCTGGCTGTTACTATTACTCGTGAAATTTTGATGAATTCATTTGTTGATCATCAATTTAACAAATTTCTTGAGTCAAGATTAGAGTAAGGCTGGATTCATGTTTCTGTTATGAAATGGAAACACCAGTATAGGCGGTGCCATATTACATTCCGGTGCTGCCTTTTTTGACGAAATTCACCTCAAGAACGAGGGCCGATACTCCAAGAAGTTATGTGTTAATGATGATACTAGATAGTCCTACCCATTTCTTTAATGCTTAACGTAGTTTACGGAAGAAAATGAAAAAAAACTCGGAGTAACTAAGAATGCAGCTTTGCTGGTCTGCAATTGAATATAGTGAACACTATTGCTTTGAAGGGCTGTCTAGGTTAAGACTCAAGTGAAAAATCCCATGAAAAATTGGAAATTCTGTGATTTTACCACCTAATCAGCTGGAAATCTGAAATCAATTTATGTGCTATGGATTATTACGAAGGGCATCAATAGCTCAGCTATGATCTCTGGTCATGTCAATGCTTACTTCCATTAAAATGGCTTATTGTACACAGGTGGAGGCTGCATACGACATGCTGCTAATGCAGAGCTTATCGCAAAGGAGAGCAGGTAAAGTTGTAGATAGTAACATCAGATATGCTGATGTTAAGCCTGTAAGTGCTCCGAAAATGGAATCAATGCCGAAATGGCTGCAGAATTCTGTTAAAAACGCACCCATCTCTGTGGAAGCACCGTCTACTAGTGAGTTAGGAGTTCAAGCTGGGGTGTACGGAGCTTTAATGGTGTTGACTTACGTAAATGGAGCTTCAGCGCCTTCTACAGCTCCATATTCTGGAGCTGATGTTCCGGGCCTCATTCTAGCCACCAGCTTCGGTGCATCCTTGTACTTCATGACCAAGAAGAAGGTCAAACTAGGTAATGCTATAAATCATCTTTTCGAATGTGAAGAGTCGTTGAATAGATGCATTTCTATGAGAAAACTAGTTCCGGATTCCATCGACACCCTTAGGTCTTGTTTACTCTTGCAGGAAAGGCGACTGTGATAACGATTGGGGGGCTCGTTGCTGGAGCAGTGGTGGGTTCAGCAGTAGAGAGCTGGTTGCAGGTTGATATTGTTCCGTTCATGGGAATACAGTCTCCGGCTACTGTCGTGAGCGAATTCGTACTCTTCTCTCAATTTTTAATCTCCTTGTACTTGAGATAGAGATATAGATTGAAGTAAATCTCAAGTCACCCCAAAAGCGTAGCAATGCATAATATCTAGGGTGTATTTTTTAACACATGTTGTACAAAATGTAATGCTTTTTAGAACCTTTGCCATTAAATACACTTGTGTTGAAATGCCATTATATTTTCACTCTTTATTTGCTCTGTAATTCTGAGGTTCGAGTAGAGATGAGCACAGCGGAAGAAAATAATCAACAAAATATGTTAAAATGGATAAAACCCAAAAGAAGTTCGATGTCTGAAAAACCGACCAAACCGAACCAACCTTCAACTCCGGTCGGTTCGGTTTCAGTTAACATTAGCCGAACCGACCGGAATGAAACAGCAGAATGGAACAAAAGAATTCAAGACAGAACAAAGTCTCAGCGAGCTGCTTCGACAAAGTCTAGGATGCAAGAATTTAGAAATCAAAGCCTAAAACTACAACAACAACAAATGATTTTTCATGTCATCTTCTGCTGCCATTCCCTTCTACTTCTCTACCCGCCTCTATACAACTCTGTTTCCCATCTCTCTCTACTTCCCTCAACTCGTTATACATTTTGCATGCAGCCTTAGAGAACTCCATCATCGACTCGAAAACCCTACAAAAACCCGTCTGGAAACCGTTCAACGTCATCCTCTCAGTTTCTTGCATGAGCCTACGATGTTTCTCCTTCTCAAACTCCAGTCTTCTCCGCAGACTCTCGAGCGTGTCTTTCCCCTCAACAACCAGGCTCGGGCCAGTCTCGGGGCCCGCGCTTTCACCATTCAAAGTGAGCTCGAGCATCCTATTCTCAACCTTGTGGAAGGCCACACTCCTCTTATCGAACTCTTTTGACATACTCTCTACTTTCTTCTTCTGCAGCTGCTCCTCTCCCTGTTGAAGCCACAGAGCCCTAACATCCTTCCCGCAGCTCTTGATCGCATACGAAACGGGCTTTTCGGGTAAGTTGTTCATCGACTCTAACCAATCGTGGCAGAGTACGAGGAGTGGGGGGCCGTTTGCCCCCCGACTCCTGGAGTGAAGATCGATTTCAGGGGCCACAAACTTCGATAGCCATCCGAAAAGGGCCTCAACGTACCCTCTTTGGGCCAGCACGTACTCCAAGAAACACGAGCGCCAGTTCCGGAGCTCAGTCTCAAGCTGAAGAGTCGCAAGACGGTGAGATTCGTTGCAGAATTTTCCATACGAGGGGCATGAAAAGGTCGTCACTTCAAATATGATCTTGTTCTGGATTTCATGCGACTCCAGCATGATTTTCCATGTTCCTGTCATACTGCATTCAACCAAGCATCGATATCTCTTGTTCACCTAAAAAAGAACGCAACTTTCAGTGTAGAGAGTGATCAAATTTCTTACCCTTGAAGTAGTTCTCTAATTTGTGGCTCGAGTTCTTCCTCGATCAGCTTCTCAATTTGTTTTGAGATTGTTTCAGCGCTACGGATGGCTACGAGGATCCTGCTGTAGAGATCTTTAACCGCTGCTCTGCTCTTGTCGACCATGAGTCCTTCGTCTCCTCTAACATCTTGATTCTGAAGCTGATTGCATTTCCTCTCGTAAATTTTACGAATGCTGTCTCCATTCTGCAATGATAATGAGAAAGAAAATAAATCTTTTGGTATCATGCTTTAGTTTTGAAATCAGTTGATATCTCCAGAATTGACTTAGAACACAATTCAAGATAAATCAATTTCTGGTAGCATTTCACAAGTACTCCCTCCGTCCTGTTTTTCTTAGCGTGTTTCTTAAATATGAGTATAAAATAGAGAAATGTGTCAACAAAAACAGGACAGAGGGAGTATTTTATTAGTTATAAGGCTGCAATTAGATGTATACTAAGACAATGGTTAGGAAAGGGGATGTGTTCACCTTAACTTCTTCGTATAGTTTCTTTTCCCAAGCATACAGTCTTCCTAATGTAAGCGAATGGCTTCCGGAAGTCATTCCTCCATAATCATCGAAGAGTTCGTTACTGAACTCTGTCCATGACGAAGAACTCTTGGAAGCAGATGCTACCAAACTCTTACAAGACGATGAGCGCGAAGAAACAGACCTCCACGTGATGGCTTGGATCAACTTTGTCGAGTTTTCTGCATCCATACGTCAGTGTGAATGCAGTGAAAAAAGAAATACCAACAGCTAGAGAACAATCCCTACTAATGGTGAATCATCTTAGAGAATCTGATAGAGACTGACTAAATTTTATCAAAGGTCTGAATTTCGAATAAAGGGAGGAAACAGAATAGGGAAAAAATAAACAAGAGCTTCATAAATTGCCAAAGAATAAGCAGCAGTAACAAATTTTAACCATATAAATAGCTATACATAGCTTCTGCTTTTAATGTAGATTGTGCATTGCAAGAGGGTATTTCCTTCAAGGAAGCAAGAGGAGTAAGAGTTACAAAGTGGGGTAGCCAGGAAAATGAAAGGCACATAGAAGAAGTTCTACAAAAGCACTTAATTAGGCAAAACAGTGGAATTCATAAAAATGGAGGGAGAATGTCCAATTCCTTTATTATCATTATTCAGTCAAGATTTCAAGTTCAGATGCATCATAAATTTGGGTAATTAAACAGAATTATGGTAGGACCCCTTGTACCATATCTTGATGTTGTGTTGTTCAGAATCAAGAAACAAGAAACAAAAGGACCTAATTATGAATGAGAGAGAGAGAGAGAGAGAGAGATACGCATAGCAAGAAGAAGACACAAAAATTAAATTCTTCACAAAAGAAAAAGATTCAAGAGATTCACCTTTAATCTCATCGATGTTAGACTGCAAATGCACCCTATTGCACTCCAGCATTCTAGAAACATCTTTACCAGAATCATAAGCTCTAAAGAAATGATCTTCAATGTCCTTCAAAGCTTCCAGAAGCTCTCTCCCTCCAACAGGAGCATCCATAACACTTAACCCTCTCTGTTGCTCTTGCTCTCCTCCATGAGCACTCTCCACACCCTTCACAGCCTCAATTTCATGCCCCTTCTCCTCCACTTTCACAGCCAGTGTTTCCCTCTCCCTCTCACCCTTTCTCTCTCCTCCCCTTACTCTCTCTCCCTCCTCATCTTCAAGGTCAGGTATGCCTTCTTTCTCTCTCACAGCCCTCAACTCCTCCTCTTCAGACATCCTATTGTACACATTCATGATTTCTGGCCTAGCCACATTTTCAAAAGGGTTGAAGAAATCCCACCCAAAATCTCTCTGAGGAGAAGTCATTACTGTCTGAGGCATAGGCATGTCCATGTAAAAGTACCCACATAGTTTCTCTTCTCCTCCTCCTCCTCCTTGTTTTTTCTCTCTCTTCCCCTCTCTCTCTTCCTCGGAGGAGACTGAGCTGATGGAGGAACTGCATGATTCACATGCAATGGTTTCTTTTGTGGGCTCAGAGGGAGCTTGTTGAAGGAAGAGAGGGTTTGAAACCACTTTCTCTTTGGGGGGAGAAGGGGGTGGGAATGTTATGTAAAACGGTGCGTTTGGTGAGGAATGGCGAGCAACGAAGAGATTAATGGCGGCTGACACCCCATATAGTGATTTACAGTATCTGTAATGAGCCTCTGCTAGAGCATACCTTCTCTCTACAGCTAGCTTCAGCTGGCGCTTTCTCTCTCTACAAATTGAAACTACTTCCTCTTCCTCTTGTAATCTTGATGCTACACACCCCATTTTTGCTTTCTCTCTCTCTCTCTCTCTCTCTCTCTCTATCTCCTATACAAGGGGGGAGCTTACTGCATAAAGAAAGGTGGTTTCTTGAACTGGGAAAAGTGGTGGGGATATGCCAAAGATCGAATTTTTATCGACTTTTAGTGGGATTTAAAACATTTCAAGAACAACCCTCTTCGTATTTGGGACATTTGAAAAGAGGGATTTTGTCCGAAGAAACAAAAATGACTTTCAAGAATGCGACCCGTGTAGGTGTAGCCCATCTCTTTTCCTCTTTTTTCATGATTTTTTAAGAATGCAAAAGTTGGCACATCTCATAAAGGAGAAGATGGACTCACCTCTCTCTCTCTCTCTCTCTCTCTCAAACACACAATCAAAACGAGAAGTTTTCACTGAGAAGGAGAAGAAAGGAGGGGGAAATTAGTGAAGAGGAAGAAGAATGCTTTGTTTTGCTGCTTCACTTCACTCTTTCTTCTGCAACAGAATGAAAAGTAAGAATACAGGTCATTCTTGCCTACTTTCTTACCCCCTAATGTCACCTAATCGCCTAAAAATAAACTGGTTACAAAACAATATTCAAATAAATCAAATGGAGAGAGAGAGAGAGAGAGAGAATAGTTGGTTGGGGGGAAAGTAGGGGCTCGAGGAAGAGGAGATGGCATTTCTTTGGCTTTGGTAATGTAAGTTAGTGTACGGTTGGTTGTGGTTCCATACTCAGAATTAGTAATAAATTTAGGAGTGTGGAATACAACCTATGAGGAGAGAGAGAGAGGAGAGAAGGTGGAAATGCAAAAATGCAAAATGCATCAGAGATTTTTCACAAGGAGACAGAAGGTGCTGACTAGTGAGAGAAAAGAGGAGTCAAATTTGTTGCAAACAAGTAAAAAAGGCTAGTCAAGACCCACCCAGATTGCACTCATAGATTATGTCCCCGCACCGCATGCATGTGTGTGTTTCTTCCTCTTCCATTCTTCATTCTTGAGAGAGAGAGAGAGAGAGAGAAAGAGAGGAGAGAGGAAGAAGCCACGACACTATACAATCTTTTTGTTTCTATTCTGTCAACAGCTTAAACCCCTAATTATGAGAATATAATGGTGGATGTTTGCTGCTGTCATTTTACTTACTATAATAAGACCTTTCTTTAATACTGCTGCATCAATTACCAAGTCGAAATGACTATTATGCCCCTGTTCATGAGTAGGATTTTATTCATATACATACTCTATTATCTATACATCTATATATATCTTAACTCTCAGCAATTAAGTGATTATAGACATATACTATGCTTGCTTGAAAATATTGGTGTAAGTATAGGTGGGATTGGTCAATAGTAGATTAGTATCATCATGCCCATTGAAATTATTTTGGAGTTTAAATTTAGATTTGGACGAATAAACCTTAGGTAACAAATCTTGTCATACTGTACCAATAGCACATCAATCCAATTTTATTTTTATTTTTTTGTGGTAAAATATGAGAATGGAATAATTCACATGATGAATGTAATATGTAGGTCGGTGTAGATGTGGATTATTTTGTTTTATTAAGAATCGAAAATCTAGTACTACATAGTATATTAATGTTCTAAAAGTCGCTAGACGCTAGTAGGGCGGTGGGGTGGGGATTAGCGTCTAGACGGACTAGGCGGGAGTCTAGACGGCGCCTAGACGGGCTAGGCGGACTAGACGGCGGGCTACCTTCTAGCGTCTAGGCGGGGACTAGACGGAGTTAGGCGGGGATTTTTAGAACAGTGAGTATATATAGTATATAGTATTCCCCGTCTCAAGTATTCCGACACCTTTTGTGTCGACTTGAGACCGAAGGAGTATAAATTATGCCACTCGATATTAATTATCAATCCCAAGTACAATTTCCTTCAAGTGCACATTAAATTTCATGTACGCATTTAACAGTACATAAATAATACTACTAGATTTGTACGTGTTTTATTTTGGTAGGTTGTATTGAATGTGACCAATTTATTTCAACATATGTAATTAATTTCACATCCTCTTGAGAAATTATACACCTATGTAACAGTATAAATTATCACCAAAAATATGAAATTTTATAAATAAAAAAAATTGAAAAAAAATATTTTAAAATAACGAAACAAAACACCTCGTACCCCCAGATGGTTTGAGAACATATACAGGTTGACCAATCCTTGCATTGGAAACCTACGCTAAACCAATTTCTTAATCAAACCATTATTTCTCCAAGAATTTGTTCTCGAATATTGTATATATAATGAAAAAAGATACTGCCAACAATCGAATATTGTTTTTAAATAATGGTAGTAATATTTTGAGCTTGCAATTAAGCTTGTAGTCTTAGTAAATAGGTGTCTTAGTTAGTCACTTTATAACTTATAAAGTTATAATTGCAAACTTGATTATATTATTGCACAAATATAATATAAACTATACTTTCACCTCCAAAATTCTCAAATCTTCATTCCGCTTTCAGAACATGTGGGTCAAGCATCACACATTTTTCGAGGGGGTATCTCGAGTTTGGGCTTCTCCCACAAGTTTCTCCGACATGTTGAACCTTCAGTTTAAGCTTGCTAGAGTTAAGAGGCATCTCAAAAACTATAACTGGAATGTCTTCGGGCACATTTCTGAGCGTGTCAAGGCTGCTGAAGAGGCTTTCTCTGCTCTTCAAGAGGCTTTCGACAGCATACCGTCCCCTAAAAATATAGTTACATTCATGAAAGCCTCGGCTGAATACACGCTTCGCGCCAACATGGAATAAGACTTCTGGAAACAGAAGGCTGCTCTTCGATGGGTCACAGAGGGCGAACGTAATACCAAGTTCTTTCAGGGATGGGTGAAGCAGAAGAGATGCAAATCGAGGATTCACTCGATCTCTGAGGGAGATGAGATCCTCTCTTCAGAGACCCAAATTCGTGATGCTGTTGTCTCTTTCTTCCGCAATCTTCTCTCTTCCAACCCCGGCAGTCTCGAGGAACCCGATCTCAGCCATATTCACACCATTCCCGATCTCGATGCGAATGGGGCGCTTTGTCAAAGGCCCACACCTCTCGAGATCAAAGATGCCATGTTTGGGATCTCCAAAGGCAGTTTGTCCGGGCTTGATGGATTCATTTCCCTCTTCTTTCAAGCCTGTTGGGATACTGTCAGGCAGGATGTGGAGAACGTGGTGTGGGAATTCTTCGATGGGAGCCCCATGCCCAGGAGTTTCACCGCCACCACTATTGTCCTCCTTCCCAAATGTGAGGCACCTAACTCTTGGACTGATTTCCGGCTCATCAGCCTCTGCAATGTCACTAATAAAATCATCTCTAAGATCCTCACTTCCCGCCTTGCCCCCATCCTGCCACTCCTGATTGCCCCCAATCAGAGCGGCTTCGTCAGGGGTTGCCTCATCAGCGACAACGTCTTGCTTGCTCAGGAGATGATAAGAAATATGTCCCTCTCTCATCTCACTCCTAATGTTGCCATCAAGCTTGATATGACGAAGGCCTGTGACCAAGTTCAATGGCCTTTACTCTGTCTCGTTCTTCGGTGCATGGGTTTCTCTTAGCGGTGGATCAGCATGATCAAATAGTGCACCGAACATTGTTGGTTCTCTGTTCTGATCAATGGTTCGCCCGCTGGTTTCTTCCCTTCCTCTCGTGGTCTGCGCCAGGGAGATCCTCTTTCCCCATCCCTCTTCGTGTTTGCTGCTGACTACCTATCCAGAGCCCTTAACTCTCTCATGACCCCTCAGAGACACCTGCGCTTCAGCACTAGCAGAACTCGCCTCCCTCTCACTCATCTGGCTTATGCCGATGATGTTCTCATCTTCACCCAATCTCACTCTGACACCCTCGCGTGCATCATATCCCTGCTCCGACATTACGATGTTGTCTCGGGTCAATCTATTAACCTCCGAAAGAGCAACTTCTTCATTGCTCCGAAGCATGAGGAAGAGTGGGGGAAACTGATTCATCTCTCCACGGGCTTTCAGCATGGTTTCTTTCCCTTTTTCTATATGGGGATTCCCATTTACAGGGGCAAAATGAAGAATGACCTCTTCCTTGACCTCAGACAGAGAATGAGCGCGTGTGTTCATAGTTGGTCCCACCGGCATCTCAATTTTGGTGGAAGACTGGCTCTCGTCAAGAGCACACTAAGCACGATCCCCTTGCACTATCTTCAGGTCATGGAACTGACTAAGAAAGCCCTTCGCATGCTGGAGCAGGTCATGGCCCATTTCCTCTGGAACTCGACTGAGACCTCCAGGAAGGCTCACTGGATCGCTTGGAAAAAGATCTGCCACCCGGTTGAAGAAGGTGGGCTGGGGCTTCGTCGTCTTCATGACTTGGTCTCGGCCTTTGGCTTCAAGCTGTGGTGGAGGTTTCGTGCTCATGATTCTCTCTGGGCTCAATTTCTTTCCTCCAAGTATGGTCATCCTGATTTCCCTAGCCACGGGCCTCTCCACTCCTATCATACTGCTACTTGGCGGCGTCTCTACAGAGAGGGCGCTCGTGCTCAGCAGCACATTCGTTGGATCATGGGGACTGGGCGGGTTAGTTTTTGGCATGATGTTTGGTTTAGGGATGCCCCTCTGATTTGTGTCCTCATACGCATCTTGCTAACGCACCTGTGTTGCGTTTTCATCATCATCATTCTTGGCATGTTCATGCATTGCATTCATACACACATGATTTTCATATTGCCGCGGAGCTTTTTGATTCCTTGAGCCGGACGCCGGTCTTGTGAGGAGAGCGGGACGTCATGCGTTGGAATTTGACCCCCCATGGTGAGTTTTCATTATCTTCTGCTTGGGAGGAGGTTCGGCAGAGGTCCCCTCGCCAGCCCCTTCTCCTTGCTTTATGGAATGATTGTCTTACCCCAAATATTTTCTTTTTCTTGTGGCGTCTCTTACACCATCGTATCCCGGTGGACACCTTTGTCCAGTCACGGGGTACTCGTATTGCTTCCAAGTGTCATTGTTGTCCTCAGTCTCCTCGCACTGAGTCATTCTCTCACCTATTTCTCTTGGGGGATATTGTGATGGAAGTTTGGATGAACTTTGCACACTGGTTTCACATCACACCACCACTCACCACAGATATCTCACATGCACTCTCTTTTTGGAGCAATCGCACACCACACATTCCACACACTGCACGACCGCACAACACCTTCCTGGTTCCCTGCCTTATATTATGGTTTATTTAGACGGAAAGGAACAATCACAAGCATCGTGGAGTTCCTTTCCTTGCTTCTCATATTGTTGCGCAGGTGATCCAGCATCTCCGGCTCTTGGTTATTGTTTTACTAAAAATTAGTGCTAGCAAATAAACTAGGTCTACTGTAGACTAATTAAGCAAAACCCGAATGTCGATCTCTCGAGAAAAACTTAACAGGGAAATTAATCTTGTGACTACACACACTCTAAACACTCTAGAAAGCAATTAAAAAAATTGAGAGTTTTTGAGATTAAAATCCTAGGCAAACAATTTAAATGAAAGCAAATAAATCAAAGCAATTAAAGGGAAGCAAATAAATAACTTAAGCACAGAGGATCTTAAACTTAAACTAGAAATTAAATTAAAGCTTTAAATCTAAACCTAGACAAGTATTTAAAATAAAGCAAATAAGAGAGCAAATAAATCTAATCTAATACAAACGAATCTAACAGGCAATTGAAAATAAATCTAGGTAATTCAAGCGACAAATTGAGATTTTGAAAATAAATAAATCAAACTAAGAACATGCAATGAACTTATAAAACTAATCTAAGGATAAAACTATGAAACGAATCTAAAGATGAAAGCAAAAACTTAAATTAAAAGACAAAAGAAAGACAATGAACTTTATGATGAATTAAAACGAAGGCTTGAATTAAAACTTGAATCCGGATCCACGAACTTGCGAAAGTAATTATCGAATGTAAGGTTGGAGTATTAAAGGCTAAAAACTAATGTAAGCAAAGGTATTTTCGTTCTAAGAAGTTTACATATTTATAGGTTTGAAAAAAAAACCTAATCTAATAAGGAATTAACATACTAAAGTCGGCCAGAGTGAGCGGCCGCCAGCTACAGTGAGCGGCCGCTCACTGCTCCTTGCAGAAAAAACACCAAAAACATACTGAGCGGCCGCCACCTGTACTGTGAGCGGCCGCTCGCCTTGAGCTGTGGATTTTCTTCATTCTCCCATCCCTTCCTTGAGCTTTTCGTTCCCTTTTCGTCTCTTTACTCGACTCTTGCATCCTCTTAATTCCCGATCTCACCTTTCCTACACTTGAGCATAAAAACACATAAAAGCAACAAAAACTAAAATAAAACACACTCAACTTTACGAAGAAAACACACACACAAACACATGAAACAGTTATGGCCAAGAAGCTTGTCCCCTCACAGTGGAGCAACTGCTCTCCACAGGTCGACTTCATGCCATACTCTGCCCCTGTCAGGCGGCCCCTCCGGTGGACGCCCATTCTCTGGCGCCCGCCACTAGCTCTCTGGGTGAAGCTGAGCACAGACGGTTTCTACGACAGAGGGCAGATGAGAGCTGTCGGTGGAGGTTTGGTTCGTGACCACAGGGATGCGCTCTTGTCTACCTTCAGCATGCCACTTCAGGCAACCTCAAGCTTCGATGCTGAGCTCCAGGCTGTTTACCATGGCCTTGTCATTGCCTCAGCTTTCCTCACAGGTGTGGATTGAGCTCGACGCTGCTGCCATTGTAGCCCTTCTCTCTTCTGATCGCCATGGATCCGGGATCACTCGTATCACCATCACGCGGATCCGTCTCCTCATCAGGGATTTACAGGTTAGGATCACACACATACATCGGGAGGGCAATCGCCCGGCCGACTACATGGCGCCTTCAGACAATGACCACCTTTAATGCCAGCTCAGCCCCGAGGCCTTTTTTGTCTCTGATTAGGATGGACCAGCTTGGTTATCCTAACTTCAGATTGCACAGTTAGATATTAGTGCATATTTTTTGTAGAGCTCCATTCTCTTCATATGATTAGCTTGTTTGTATATATACCCCCTTGAGTGAGCTTTTTGTATTAGGTGATTGAATTGTATTTTGGAATGTGAGCACTTTTGGCTCATCCTCGCCACAAACTCTGTTCTCTTTTCCCCGTAAGGGGTTGATGAAATATATGTGATGATGTTTTATAAAAAATAAAAAAGAACAAAAAAAAACTATACGTTGAGTGTAAACTATACAAGAAAGCTCTACTGAACACCATAAACACACTTACTGTGTCCAATTACTGATATACTAATAGTGATAAGTCGGTTAGAGTTTAATTATATTTTTTTATATTTTCAAGTGTATAGTAACAACTTGATTCCAATTTTGATTTAGCTACACATGGAATTTATTGAAGTGTCAAAAAATAAATTTTGGGGTGAGGCTGATTTGACTTGATTCCTCCTTTTGAGGGGCTGATCGTTGAGACACGTGTCCCCTGCAACTCTTTACAGCCGTTAGATGCTTGAGTGAAGAAAAGGTAAAGATAGAAAGGAATGAGGCCGTTGGGGGAAATTATTACAAAGTTGTTTTGAGCCTTAATCCAAATTTAATTTAATAATCTTCTGAGAAACCCAATAATTTAACATCGATAACTGGGCCCTCTCCTCTCTCTGCAGTAAGTTATTTTAGTATTTATTTTAACCATTAACAGTAATTCTAATCCGTAATGATCTAATGGAAACCACAACTAGGATTCTTATGGGTCTGCTAAAAAATGCCTGACACAATGACACTGATATGATATTTCGCACAGTAAAAAGCATTCACCTCTCTCTCTCTCTCCAAACATACACAGCCAAAAGAAACAACTCAAGATTACATAAAATGAAGCAGCACAGTACTCTCTCTCTATATATATGAACAAGAAAAAGGTAAAAGGAGGACCAAGAATTGCAGAAAATGGAAACTTAGTTACAAACAACGGATTCCTTGGAAACTCCAAAACCACCATGGTGTATTATGAACTATGCTAAAAAACACAAGCACAAAAATATGAAAAAAACAAAAAAAAAAGAAAGAAAGAAAGAGAGAGAGAGTGGTGAAACTCAAGAAGAATTAATGAGGACATTTAGCTTAGCTTCGAGATCCCATGATTTACAAAAGTAATACAAATTAAAAGTGAAGCTTTTAAATAAACATAGGAAGAAAACAACAAAATGTAAGAAAAAGGGATGATGATGAGAAAAAAAACATAGCTGCTGTAAAAACAAGATCTTCACCTTCTTCAAGTTTCTTCTCTTCTCTCCTCCTTCTCCCAGCCTTTCTTAGGCACTAGTATCAGTCTCCAGTTAAACAAAAGTTACAGTGTACATTTTTTAAAGAATCCGAGGCCTCTCTCCCTCTCTCCTCTTATCTTTCAAGCTACCTGTCTGTATTCACATGACACATTGTACAACAGGTAAAATATAACATTAGCAAACTTTCTTTCTGCCCACCGGCGTTCAGGCGGCGGCCGGCTCAGTCGGGGTGGTGCAAGGAGCCAGGAAGTTCGGAGGCACGGCGATGCCGCCTCCTTTGACCGAGACGTTAGGGCTCCGCGTCGAGCTCGCACGGCTCACGAGATGCGAGTCGAGAAACAAGACCACGACGGTGATGTCGTCGTGGAAGTGGCGGCGGACGCCACGGTCGATCTTCTTCAAGTCCGAGTATCTCATTTCTCTCTTCTTCGCCGCCTCTTGTAATGCGGTTTTCACTAATCTCCGAGCGCTTCCCTGCATGTTACGAGCATGAATCCCATTTGATTATTAAAAACCAAAAAAGCTCGGCAAACTCGTGAAATCCTCATATCTCCATCTACGGACTGTTTCAATTCGACCTTGATTGATATCAGACTATATCAAATCTACCATTTAGTTTGGTTTAAAGAATAATTAAATGGGAGAAAACTTGCTGTTTGGCCATGAAAACTACTGATTCACCCATCTATGTTGTTAACTGTGTATGATTTCCAATCATCTTCTCCAACCGAACTAGCATAGTGTATTTTAGGCTCGCATTTATGCATTTCTTCGTCCTATGCAACTATGTTCCGCCTCCACAACGGCAAGTATTAGAATCAATTATATTTCATTCAGCGACAGAAAAAAGAGAATGGGTTTTAAGCATTAAAATATCTTACGTTGCGCGGATGATTTTGGACTATATCAACTGCTTCTTGGTTGGTTAGATGCTCCCAAAGGCCATCTGATGCAAATATAATGAACTGGTCATGAGGCAGAAGCTGGTGCACTGTAATTGATGGATCTGCGCTCAAAATTGGTCTTTTGAAAGGCTCTCGAAGTCGAAATTTTTGATACAACGGTTCTCTATTGAATTCAGTTTTTTTCAGATACACGTCTCCGATTGATCTGGACACCTGAAAAACAACGTACCTATTACCAACTTTAGCAAATGAAACTCGAAAGCAATATAATAGGCAGCATAATATTATTATATAGCAAACTTTTATAGAGCGGAGGAAAGAGAAATCCAACAACAGGTTCTCGACAAATTGATAATTCAGGACATAACATTTAAAACGGAAGACAAATTTGAAGAGTACAAGTGGAGTGAATGAGGGGAATGTTGACTTTCATCGACAGACCTTAGACATAAAATGAAGTAACAAAATCTACCGAGACTCGCTAAACTGCAAGTAGTCCTCAAACTCGCCATCTAAATAAAGCATATTCAAGGTAGAAGATCAGCATTCTGACTAGTGACAACCATAGATCAGGAAGCATCTGAAAAGCAAGAGGGAATACAAAGGAAGACACTTTTTCACAGAGACGCCGTTGGGATATTTGTCTTGGCACACAATCATTTTTCATCTCGGGACTGAGCATGTTGACAAAGGAACGCAAGCACAATGATCAGTTCACATGGTTCGCAGTCTCTTGAACTAGAGACGGGCTATTTGAATATATAAGTAGAAATCAGAACGGGACAACAGAAAACTTTAGGATTTTGTCCGTAAAGATTGAAGACCCATTCTTGCCTAGCATAGCGTAATACATTTTTCCGCAAGGAACAGCCCCAAATGTCAAACTAAGTCAAAAATGCCACTACAAAATTCATTTAATAAAATGATGATTGGCACGAGGGTGGATCCAACCCTAAGTAATCATTCATCTCAGATACATAGAAAGTTTTCGGCACAACGAAACTAATCATGGCTGAAACAAACCTGTATGAGACCCTTGACACGCCATACATTATGCTTCAAAACTACGATGTGTGAATCATCAGGGTGCAAAGACTGCAGCTCCTGCCTAACGGATTCGATACTTGCATTGTGTTCTGCCGAGAGTTGAAGAGCGAGTACTTCACCCGTAGCCTTCACAAGTCTCCCTAAAACAGCACGAGAATCACCGAGATTTGCAACATATAGATTTCCACCACATATTATTCCTACAAGACAGCACGAGCCAACTGCTGCAATCTGAGGTTTCAAAGGCCACTGCCTACTCACAACTGATAAGAAACCATCTTCTGTTGCCTGGAATGCCTTCTTTATCACCTCCACTGACATAGACTGATGTTCTGCAGTAAATCCTGCACGAGTCAAGAAATGAAATAGACCCCAATAAAAAAAGTTGTCCGAGAAAATAATAACAATAATTAACATACAATTCACATTTCTAGCTACCATTATGAACACGAGACCATGAAGACCTGCTATAAGCACGTTATTTTATTTGCAAGAGCAACGATCCATGTCAATATACTATGTCGGGCGATTATATTTCGTGCAAAATATCAAATCTTTTCTTTTTCATTCCCTAAAAAAAAAGAAGCTTTTGAGCTGTCAAGCCTCAATTCGCATATCTTGCTACCATCATGACAATACAATCATCAAAACCTTAACAAGCTACTCTCTTTGCAAGGGCAATCATCCATATCGAGATACTATATCCACAGATGATCTTTTCTTTCTCTTTCCTAAACATAACCGAAGCTTTTAAAGAAACTATACAACTACTTGAGATTCTAGCAAATCACAGCACTTACTCTTTAGATGTTGGAAAAGATGTTCATTGATAAACCTTGAGGTCTCTGGACCACCGTGTCCGTCATAAATACCCACAAAAGTGCCATATGGACCCGACTCATTCGAACTCAGACACCCGGATTCCAGTTGGCTCTGATCCTCCAGTAAATTATTTGCTTGAACTACAGCCATCGAGAATTCTCCATTAAAATGTTGCCCCGAATCCTTATACCATAGAAGCCCATCTTGCCGACCACTTGCATCAGAACCACTATGAACATATCGATCTGCCCTTGGCCGAAAGCAGGCCCTCAAAAAGTTCATTAACCCGGATAACATCCCCTCATCTCATCCAAACCACCCTCCAAATTATCCGCATTCACAACTTCTCTTACCCGAATAACACCAAACTATATCGTCACGTTTCGAATTCTCCTCAACAAGTAGAAATGCAAGCTAGAAGTCTGAAACAAAACAAAAAAACACACCCAGAAAACTTAAAATTAGAGTTGAAGCATCAACATGTCCCATAATATAAAGAAAGGTTGCAGTAAAGGAGTTTTTCCAATGTACGGTAGATCTCTGACCAGCCGAAATCCCATTAGCATAACGCCGCAAACAACATGAACAAAAAATTCAACACCATGGAAAATCAGCTTTGAAAAACGAGTTCTCAAAATTAACTTTTTTTTCTTCGTGTATTTGGTCAAATTCTAGAAGGTCCAAGTCCCAAAAAGAACAGAGAACCCAATTAAACCCAGAGTTAAAACACCCTAATTCCTTGAAATCGCAAAAACCCTCAGCAAATTCAGCTCAACACAAAATCTCCCAAGCAAAATTAAGACGAAGATGAATGATGGGAGGGCACACAGTATGCTAAACAAGTTACCTTCAGAGCTGATTGAAAGATCTGAAAGTGAAAACAGGCGTAGATCTGTAAATCCGTCAACTCAAAAGGGGGAAATTAGGAAAACTCAAACCGAACTTCTTCTCTTCCTCGCAAGGGTTTTTTGTTCCTTCAGCCTTCTATCTCTCTTCTCTGCGCAATCAATAGTGATTATGATGGCATAATGGAACACGAGCAAAAAAATTTAAAAACCCAAAAAAAAAAAAAAAAAAAAAAAAAAACAGAGAAGAAGAATTATGAGCGAGGAAGTAGAGAGAGAAAGAGAGAGTGGAGTTACTGTTAATATTATGGTGTGTTGATTGGGGCAACTGAACTCTGGTCTCTCTCATCAGACAAACCCCATTAAAAACCAACAATGGAGAGCTTGAAGCCAGCAAAGCAGAGGACCAGTTCTGGGCTCCACACTCTCTCTCTCCCTCTTCCAAATAGAGAAAATCTAGAGAGAAAGAAAGAGAGCTAAAAATAAAATTAATGTCAAGAGGCAATCTAGAGAGAGAAACAACTAAAAAAATTACAGAAAATGAAAAAACATGTAGTCCAGTATATAAAAATGAGGAGGAGAAGAAAGGGGGGAAATAAAATTAAGGGAAAAAAAATTCTAATTATATGTAATTAAATTTAGGGGGAGAGAGTCAATGAAGTAGGGATAAAGATAGGGTGGTTTGCAATTGCATGGATTTTCCATGTTATGAGCTCTTGTGGTGACGCGTGGCGCTTAATTCTGGCTTATGGTTGGTTGATCTATTATTATCTTTATTTATTTAAAATTATTGTAATATTGCTACTTTAGATCTTAGGTAATTAATATTATCGTTTTTTCACAATCTGCATGTAAAAAATGACCACCTTTAATTAATTAAGAAATACTCCCTCCATCCCCCTTTAAATAGCTACGTTTGCTATTTTAGACAATTTCATTTATTAACTATATTTCTTTTTTTGGCAAAGAGTATATAGCTATAATTAACTCTCTCTCCTTATAATTTATTATAGCCACATATTTCCTCTTTTTCTTAATATTTGTGCTAATATGAAGAGGGGGACAAATAGAGTATATAAAAATACACATTTTATTAATTGAATAGAAGTTGATCATTACTTTAATGACAATTTTGACGTGATCGGCCTGGAAATGATACACATGTAATTTTTTTTTTATATTTTATTCTTTTTCTTGCAGTTTAAATTGAGTGGTTTTAAACAGTCTAAGCCCATGTTTGGTTCAAGTTTTTTTGGGAATGGAAAGAGAATCAAATAATTGATTCCATTACATTGTGTTTGGTTTGAGTAATAGGTTATCTATTTTCCTTACTTGAGGGTAACTCAATCCATTACATTGTTACCTCTCAAGAAGGAGGGGAAACAAGGAGAAAGGGAACCCCTCACAAATGACTCTCTTTTTACTATTGAATCAAACACTCAATAAAAGTAACCATTATTGTTTCCATTCCCTTACTTGACTTGATTCTATTCCCTTTCCGTTACCCAACTTGAACCAAACGAGCACAAAAGGGGTATCATGAGATTTGAGCACTTTTAAGTTTATTTTTTGGGTGGTTTGGATTAGGCCGTTTCGTGCGGTTTAGACTTAGATAGTTTCAGGCGGTTTGAGTTGGGCGGATTGGACATTTTGAGTGGTTTGAATAGTTTTTTTTTTTTAATCCGAAAAATAAAATTATCATTGCCCAAATAAACCAAGGCACGAGCAGTGCCTCATAACATCAGAGAAGAACATACATTATACAGCAAAACATTACAAAGATTGATCTTATTCCAATCCGTAAAGGCCATGCTACCCACCACCTCGCCTCTTACAATTATTTTATTAAAATGGGCATTTTTAATTTTCTCCCATAATCTTATATCAAAATCATAAAATTCCCAATATTATTATGGACTTAAGACTAATTTAACTGCATTTATAGGTTTCTGATCATATTATTTCTCATTTGTTGTTCAATTTTATGTGTACTGATTGCGAACTAAATTAAATGAAGTAATTAATTTATGTTGGATGTGATAAATGGAAGGTTAAATTTGGTCCAGTCTATTTAATTTTGTGGCATTACATTTATTAAGAATTTATAATATTTTTCTTGCACTGCATAAATAGAAAGGACAATACGGTCACCCAACGAATTGTCTCTTTCCGGAATTTACAGTTGATTATTGGTTAAAAGGGATCTTATGTTTGACTTGTTGCTCAAAATTAGTATTGTTATAATTTATAATAATTTGATTAAATCGGTAACATTTTATTTAACATGTGGCGTTAAATTTTTTTAATAAAACTTATAACACGTGAACAGAACATTTTTCATGCATTTAATTATATTATGTTTGTATATATACAATATATTGTAGTTTATTGATATAGGATGTTATTTAAAATGAATTTCTAATGTATGGGTTCGGTTGGGATGGGAGGGTGTGGAAAAATTGGTACAGTAATTTATTTATACTAAATTTTACTAAAAATACAAACATAAAATAAGTGAAGGAACATTGAAATAAATTTCATTTGTTTAAAAGAATGTCTCTTAAAAACAATTGAAATACTATTTAATAAAGTGATCAAATAAAGCCGAATATAAATGGAACGCGCCACAGCTAATACTCAGCTCGTGTTTGGACATTTTTCAGCAAGGCCGGCCTTTTTAATTACTTTTTGGATCTTTTTTATATTTCCATTAATAAAGTTTTGTCAAGTTCATTCACCATTAGCTTTATGGAATATTATTTGTTAGTGGCCGGAAAACTATGAGTTTTAATTATTAGGGTATTTTATAAGTTTAAATAGTATATCCATACTCATAAAAATATGCCTAAATTCAGATCAATAATCGAGAATTACATAATCACGGTGAAAACGAATTGGAAGCAATTCAAAGGAGGAAGCAAAATGTTTGGCCTGCGCCATTTTAGTAGAATTTGACTCTCGCTTTTATATCAATTGCAAATTGACAAAGTATGCGTGGAATGAAGTTTATAAATGGTTTAAGACATCAACCGTCTCTCATTGTCAGGTGAAATATCGCTTCCTCCTAAATTTTGGACTGCTACACAGTTGGAACCGAAATATCTTTGTTCATGGTTTATGGATTTATGCGGTTTAAGTTTTATAAAAGTGAACAAATAAATAAATGAACGATAATCTCAGCCCAATAATAATTAGTGGGGAATGGCTCTCGGCGCACGTTAGTGGTCTTGTTAACTTGCGCTTGACTGCATTTTGAAGCTTAATTCATGGCGAAGGGAGGAGGCAAACCGAAGGGGAGACCACGTAAAATCACGATTACTACCACACCACTACGTACGGAGGATAATAGCCCAATAAGGGTAGATGTAGCTGAGAGCTCAAACACGGCTGAATCGAGAGGTTTGCCACAGATTTCCATGACACAACCAGGATCTGGATCTACGGCAATACAGCAAGCTGAGCTGGAAATCCAATATGCAGTGTTAAAGCAGGCTGAGAATATGCAAGCTGAACTCGAGAAGGAAGTGGAAGTGCAGAAAATTGAAGATGAAGAAGCTCCACCGATGCGGCGACGAGGAATGAGTTTGGCTTATGTTGCGCCGGTGATGAAACGAGGTATTCCTACAACTCAATTATGTGTGGATGAGATTGAATCTGAAGCTGCTAAATGGAAATTTGCTGTGACTATGTATGTGATTGGGAATTCGCCTACTATTTCATATCTCAGAGCTTACTTGAAAAATCAGTGTAGTATTGATGGGGCTGTGGATATATTTTACCATAATGAGGGCTATTTTGTGGTGAAATGTGGTTCTCTAGCTGAGAAAGAGAAGCTGCTATTGGAGGGACCTTATATGATTGCAAGTCGCCATATTATTATCAAGGATTGGAGGGCTGATTTTTGTCTAGAGGATGAGGTACTGAAGGAAGTGCCTCTATGGATTAGGCTGCCTAACCTCCCTCTTCATTGTTGGAGTGGTGATTCACTGAGCAGAATTGGAAGTGTCATTGGTAAGCCTATTTGTGCTGATGAGTGTACCTCTAAACAAAATAGGATTTCCTATGCTAGAATGTTGGTGGAGGTTGATATTACAAAGCCTATGGTTTATAAGATACCTATCACAGGTGAAAATGGATTTGAATTGAGTCAGAAAGTCTACTATGAATGGGTGTCTTTATTCTGCCAAAAATGTCAAAAGGTTGGTCATATATGTAGGGATAAGGCTCAAACTACTGGTATGCAAGAACAGAAACAAAAACAATGGGTTCCCAAAGAGAAAGGAAAAAATATTGTGAAGGAAACTGAGCATGAAACATGGCAGCTTCCTAAGCATTCGGTACCAGCTTCTATTCAAGTTGGTAATATCCAGGTGCCAACTGTGACGGGGGTTCAAGAAAGCATACCAAGGAATTATGTCGATTTTCAAGTTGGTCATCTTCACTTACCTACAGACAACTCATTCCAAGATTTAGATTCTTTAATAGAGGGCGGGGACCTTATCCCCTCTAGTGTTTCATGAGGATTATTCTATGGAATGTTAGAGGCTACAATAGGCCATTTAAGCAGAAAGAACTTAAGGTTTTTCTGCAAATAAATAAGGTTGATATTGCAGTCTTCTTAGAGACTAGAGTAAAGGAAGAAAAATCAAAAAAATATTGGAGAAGATCTGTAGAGGATGGGGTAGTTATCAGAACTATAGGTCTGCAATAAATGGAAGAATATGGGTGTGTTTGAATCCAAAGACTGTGAGAGTTACTTATCTTGAGGAGCATGAACAGGCTCTCCACTGTGAGGTATGTGATGTAATTACTGGCAGAGGACAGCATCTCATAGCTGTTTATGCTCAGAATATTCAGGAGCAAAGAAAGCAATTATGGGGTTTTCTGAATAGAGTGGTCCCTCACATACATCAACCTTTGATGGTAGGAGGTGATTTTAATGCAATTTTATCTGCTTGTGATCGATATCAAGGAAGTGTAGTAACTGAGGCAGATGTGGTGGAGTTTCAGCAGTGCATTCAAACTACTGAGTTGGTGGAAATTAGGGTTGTTGGTCCACAGTATACATGGACTAATAATCAGGAATGTGAGCATAGAATATGTTCTAATATTGATAGAATGTTTGCTAATACTGAGTGGCTTTCTGAGCATACTACTGTGGTTGTTGAAAGAATAGCAAAAGGTATTTCCGATCATAATCCTCAGTTATTGAGATTTGACATACCTCAACCCAGAAGAGGGTTGTTCAAATTTTATAATGTGTTGGCTGATCATGGCCAGTTTGATCACATTATTAGGACTCAGTGGGGATCTAGTACATACTCTAATCTATTGAAGGGCATATGGATAAAATGTCAAAAACTTAAAGAGCCTTTAAAGAGATTGAACAATCAATGGTTCAGGAAGACTAGTGATAAAGTTCTTGCTATAAGGCACGATCTGTACAGAGTTCAGCAAGAAATACAAGATGATTACAATATTGAGTTACTGAGGGAGGAAAAGGCATTGTTGAAAGAGCTGGAGAAGTGGAGTTCTATTGAAGAACAGATCTGGCACCAAAAATCAAGAATTGAGTGGTTGAAAGTAGGAGATGGGAACACCAAGTTTTTTCATGCTTATGCTAAGTCTCGGCAGAACACAAATGCTATCCACAGACTTCTGAGAGCAGATGGAACAGTTTGCCTTGGTCAAGAGAGTATAAAAAAGGAAATTGTGGATTTCTATAAGAGACTTATGGGTACTGCAGCTGCAGAACTCCCTATGATAGATAAGAGGGTGGTGGGGAATGGTTCTAAACTTACAGTTCTACAACAAAGAATGTTGAGCTCTGATGTTTCGGTTCAGGAAATAAAAACTGCTCTTTTTAGTATGAACTCAAATAAGGCCCCTGGAATTGATGGTTATAATGTTTATTTTTTCAAGAGATGCTGGCATTTGATAGGAGATGAAGTTAGTCAAGCTATATAGCAGTTTTTTCATGATGGGAATTTGCCTTATGAGGTAAATGTGGCTCTGCTTACTTTACTGCCGAAATGTGACAATGCTACCTCAGTAAAGGAGTTTAGGCCCATAGCTTGTTGCACAGTTCTTTATAAGATTATATCTAAGGTACTTGCAAACAGAATGAAACGTGTTCTTGAATCTATTATTGGTGATAATCAGGCAGCGTTTGTTCATGGAAGATTGATATTTGACAACATTATTTTGAGCCATGAACTTATAAAGGGGTATAGTAGGAAGCAAATTTCACCTAGATGTATGGTGAAAGTGGACATCCAAAAGGCATATGACTCGGTTGAGTGGCCTTTTGTGCAGCAGATGATGGAGGAATTAGGCTTTCCCTACAAGTATGTTTGGTGGGTTATGCAATGCTTAACTACAGTGGCTTACTCCATCAATGTTAATGGTGAAGTCACAACTCCTTTTAAGGCTCAGAAAGGTATAAGACAAGGGGACCCCATATCTCCATATTTGTTTGTAATTTGTATGGAATATTTGAATAGAAGTTTAGTGGATTTGAAGCTGAATAGGGAGTTTAATTTTCATCCCAGATGTAAGAAGTTGGGACTGGTAAATGTGTGTTTTGCAGATGATCTTTTTGTTGTTTACCAGAGGGGATCTTACTTCTGTCCAACAAGTGATGAAAGTTTTGGATAACTTTGCTGCAGTGTCAGGTCTTAAAGCAAACCAGCTGAAAAGCTGCATATATTTTGGTGGGGTTTCTGCAGAAGTTAAGAGAGAGATTCTGGCTGCGTGTGGCATGAGTGAGGGAAAGCTCCCTTTCAGGTATCTAGGTGTTCATCTTTCAGCTTAGAAGTTGAGTGTAATGCAATGTCAACCATTAGTGCAAAAAATTATAGCTAAGATCAACTGTTGGGCTACAAAATTGTTATCCTATGCTGGAAGAGTGCAGTTGATTAAGGCTGTATTGTTTGGGATTCAAACTTACTGGTGTCAGATTTTCATTCTCCCTCAGAAGGTTTTGAAAATGGTACAAACAGCTTGTCGAATCTTCCTGTGGACTGGGAAGGCTGCTTTATCCAGAAGGGCCTTAGTTGCATGGGAAAAGGTAATGATGCCTTATTCTGCTGGTGGTCTGAATATTATACATGTGAAGTTATGGAATAGAGCAGCCATATGCAAGCTGTTATGGAATTTGCATAAGAAAAAAGATAAGATTTGGGTAAAATGGATTCATGGTTACTACATTAAACATGCAGATATATATGAGATGCCTATACCAAGAAACAACTCATGGGTTGTGAGGAAAATATTGGGGGCCAGAGCACACCTTAAAGCTTTTCAAGATGGGAAGAAGTGGTTAGAAGGGGATGATTTTTCTGTGAGGAAATTGTATACTTTGTTTCAAGGGAATCAACAACGGGTACCGTGGACAAAAATGCTATGCCAAAATGTATCTCCTCCAAAATATATCTTTACTATGTGGTTATTGTTGCATGGGAGACTACCTACTTGTCAGTATCTGAAAAAAATTAGAATTCACAAAGATGATACATGTTGTCTGTGTCATCAAGCGGAAGAAACTTTAGACCATCTGTTCTTTGCGTGTAGCATGGTTCAAGAGATTTGGAATGAGGTATCAGGTTGGTGTGGTGTTGGCAAAACACCTGTACCTTGGAATAGGGAGCTGGCTTTTCTAGTTACTCAATGCACCACTAAAGGAGGACAGCAAAAGTTATATAGGTGTATGGTTTCTATATTGGTTTATCATATATGGCAGGAAAGAAATAGGAGGAGAATGCAGGGGAAGGATAGTACAGTGGTTGAGATTGTGAAGAAATGCAAGTTTATGATAGTTTTTTGTAGTTTGAAATGCAAAAAACTAGCCAGAATTTTGCATAGGAATAGAATACAATGAGTTTTGTTTGGTTGACATTGGCAGCTTAGTTTCGGTAGTTCAGTTTTGAGTGGGGAATGTATATGTACAGTTTATTTAGTTGGTGAATGGAAAACTCGGTTTTATACCAAAAAAAAAAAAAAAGTGAACAAATAAAGTGATTTTCAAGAGCGTGAGTTGGGATCTAAAAAAAATTATTCTAGAAATTAATAGCAAGTTGTGGTGTTAGATTGTTGCGACTTTGATCACTTGTCTAGACTCGTGCATGTTTGGTAGGGGTGATATCATGGATTTGACCAAGATATCACACACTTATCGTATGTTTACTTTTCATGTTTTAAAAAGTTGAAAGTCCGATATATTAGCCCGGCCCGCTTTAAAAAGCTCTGAAAGCACTATTCATTCCTCAATTCTTATCACACCTCCATTCCCATGAGATGGAAACATGATTGAACAGTAGAACTGCCCCGTATTATATCATGTTTTACTATTTAAATGTGTTATCTCACATTATACTACCAAATAGAGTTTGGTTTGCCAATTTCGGGCAATGTTTCTCTTAATTGTTGATAATTGCTTGTGTTCTCTATTTGTAAGGTACTTCGCATATCAAATTCTATTTTTTTGATAAATAAATAAATAAATAAATATATATATATATATATATATATATATCAATTATCAAATATATTTTGTACTACTTTGTAAAAAAAATGATGGCAATCATAGCAGCATCATAGCGGTTGATCGAGTTATTAAGAAATTTAGCAAGATAGCTTTATTGATGTGTCAAATGTTTTCTTCATAATGGTGTCACTTTGCATAGATACTATTAATTATCACGTTTGTAACGTTGAATATCAAATAACATAATTGAATACCCAACTCTCCACATGGGAATTATTCTATATATATATATATACTTTTTTTTTATAGTAATAGCCATTTAAAAGTTAAATTAGTATACATTAAAGTGGGTTTAGTACTAGACATAGATATTTAATGAGTTCTTTTCTTTTATTAATACTATATTTTCTTTAAGGTACGCGGAGTCTTTGTTTGTGTGTTCCTACAAATGCCATTTTGGGAAAAATATGCGGCTGGCAAAAATAATCAAATTTAAGCAAAAATACAATATTGTCCTAGTCCATTAGTAGTGTTCAAGCTGTCAAACAACTATAGTTGGTTGAGATTTTTCTAATAAAATCTTCTCATTAATTTTATTGTTTTCGATTTGTTTTAAAGCAATATATGCATCCGAAACGACTCAAACTTCTGACCGATTGTTTGGAATAAAAACATTGTACATATTGTGATTTGTCAATATTGTTTTCAGAATATTTAGATAAAAATTAACGAAGACAGATAAGGACACACGATTTACAAATTGCTGACATAAATTACTCAATAATTGAGATTATACCTAGAACAATCTAAAACGTCTCTACTTGTATATACTACAACTCTACAAGTAGTATTTGTTTTTATAAAGAATATTTCAAGTTTGACTTGTGTCATTCAAGAATTTTGTATATCAACCTCATTCGTTGCATATACTCTCCCGTTTCATTCTAATAGCTATTTGAATACTACAATAGATTGAGTTTGAATAAAATTAGTGATATTAGAATGAGACTGAGAGACTAAAAATTAACTACGTTTAAAAGTCAATAGGCCATTCTTAAATTCCAACAATGTGAACAAATAAAATACAAATGTGGCAATGAAAAAAAAAAAAAAAAAGGAACTAAAGGAACATTATTTGTCAAATAAATGCACATAAAAGTAAGAAAATAAAATGAGTAGTCATTTTCATTTTTCTGGATAGTGCTTTAGCGTGATGGCAGAATTTGAGTTGTTTAGCAATTTTATGCTTGGAGGAGAGATGAGTCACTTTCACTAGATCTGTTTTACTTTTTTCTTTAACACGATAATTTGAAATTTTATGAAAACTACTCCATATTTACAATATAATTAAAATATTATTACGAGAATTTCAATCCATATTTCAAATCATAAATTAGTTCTATTTAATAAATTATCCATAAATTATTTAAAAAAATATGATAATGGTATACTCCTATATACTTTGCTCGATTATAAATATGGATTGAAAGTGCAAAATTGAAATGTGAAGATTTACGTGAAATGTAGATTTGATGGGAGAATTCAAATGCATAGAGTTGTCCTTAGTGGTGTTATGTATAGGGCCACAGGCTTTGGACTTTGGGTAGGCCATTTCTATTACCAGTACAATAATTTGCATGGTTGTCATTTCATGACTTGTCCCATTCTAATTTCAAGAAATAAATAAATATATTTATCTATCATGTACAAATTGTCTATCATGTATATGTATATATTTATAATAAGAAGTTTATCCCTTGATTTTTATATTTATGTATATATATTATAATATATATAAATATATTTTATGTAGATAATATATATTATTAAGTCAGACATATTAATATATGGATGTTTCCCTACTCACTATAGGCAAGTGGACACATTAAAATGTGTTTACGGCTGATGTAAGAGTGCCACATCAATAATATTTTCATTTAAAGTTTAATTTTTTGGCCTTATAATGTTTATCAATAATAATCTTTCTTTAAATATACTATCAACACGTTAAAAATTGTTGGCATGTTAACTATGCTCACAATAGTCTTGAGGGAGCATTCCTCCGTAATAATATTGGTCATTCAATAACTAGTGATTTGTATATGTATAATCAGTATC
This sequence comes from Mentha longifolia, assembly GCA_001642375.2. Classification (NCBI taxonomy): domain Eukaryota; kingdom Viridiplantae; phylum Streptophyta; class Magnoliopsida; order Lamiales; family Lamiaceae; genus Mentha; species Mentha longifolia. The sequence goes on along the minus strand of CM038120.1, from coordinate 21,656,312 downwards.
GTTTAATTACTCTAAACAATTCCTTTTTCATTTTATTATTTCGTAACACTATATCTTTTATTCGCAGGAATGATGGCAGCACAACGGGGGATATCAAAACAATAGTAGTTGACTTTGTCAACTACTATACTGACCTTTTTGGCAAAACTTTACCCCGTCCTCCTATTGACTGTACTGTTATGCAGGCAGGTTACAGGTTATCTGAGGAAGAACAAGCCTCCCTTATTTCTCCCATTACCACTGTCGAGATCAAGGGAGCACTTCATGACATAGGTGACGATAAAGCTCCGGGCCCCGATGGCTACCCATCGGCGTTCTTCAAGAGGAATTGGGATATTGTTGGAGGCGATGTGATTGACGCTGTGAATGAGTTCTTTTCTAAAGGACTCATTCTACGGAAGCTAAATCACACCATCGTCTCCCTCATTCCCAAAACCACCCATGACCCGACTGTATCTGATTTCAGACCTATTGCTTGTACCAATGTTGTGTACAAGATCATCACAAAAATCCTCACCAACAGGATGTCCCCTCTCTTGCATAAACTTGTTTCCCCTGCCCAAGCAGCTTTTATTAAGGGCAGATCTATCACTGATAATTTTTTCTTGGCGCAGGAACTCATCAAGAAATATGAGAGGAAGTCTGGGATCACAGCGAGATGCATGGTGAAGATTGACTTGAGAAAAGCCTACGACTGCATATCGTGGGATTTTCTCAAGGAAGTCCTTTACGGAATCAATTTTCACCCTTGCTTCATTTACTGGATTATGACTTGTGTTACATCACCTACCTTCTCTATTACTATCAATGGGGGAGCTCACGGATTTATCCGGGGACAACGGGGGTTGCGCCAGGGCGACCCGATGTCCCCGTCTCTCTTCCTACTTTGCATGGATTATTTGTCTCGCCTATTGCACACGCGTACACAAGTTTCTGATTTCACTTGTCATCCCAAATGTGACAGGGCTAATATTACGCATCTCGCTTTTGCAGATGATCTTCTTCTTTTTGGCAGAGGTGATTCGAGCTCGATGGAAGTTCTCAGGAATGCCCTTGATGAATTCACTATGACCTCGGGACTTACGATAAATAACTCAAGTCTCTTGTTTTTCTCAGGGGTGTTCGGCCATTTGAGAAACAGTAGATTTTGGACCTCTTCGGTTTTCCTGAGGGCACGCTCCCGGTTAAATACCTTGGGCTGCCCTTGGCTTCTAAAACCCTTACTTCTGCTGAATATTCTCCTTTACTTGATCAGATTTCGAGTTTTATTCACAGATGGTCTAACTCTCACTTGTCTCGTGCAGGTAAGCTGGAGTTAGTTTAGTTCGGTTATCCAAGGGGTGGAGTGCTATTGGCTGCAGGCTCTTCCTTTTCCGGCGACTGTTATTGCTCGGATCACTAAACTTCTCAGACGGTTCTTGTGGGGAGGCGTCTTCTGTCCGGTGGCATGGACAAAAGTCTGTCTCCCTCGTGATGAAGGGGGCCTTGGGCTTCACGACCTTTCCGCTTGGAACAAGGCGATCCATTCCAAAACTCTGTGGAACATCCATGCTAAGTCTGATTCGTTGTGGATCCTATGGGTCCACGGGGAATACATTCGTGATAAGACCGTTTGGGATGTGTCCTATCCCAAACGGGATGCTCTTCATTTCAAAAATATTTTACTTATTCGCGATCAGATTTTGCATGATTGTAGTGGTAACCTCACGGAAGCACAATCTAAACTTGAATCTTGGTTTGCAGGTAACAGGGGCACTCAGGAGGCATACGAACACTTTAGGGCCAAAGGCGAGAAGAAGTTCTGGCACAAGGCCATATGGCGTTCCTATATTCCCCCAAAGTTCTCTGTTACGCTGTGGCTTGCCATTCAAGAGAGATTGAAGACTTTCGATCGTCTCAGGTTTTCTGATATTCCTCGACAGTGCATGCTTTGCAACAAGGCTGAAGAGACAAATGACCATTTATTCTTCAAGTGTGAGCAAACTGTGCCGATTTGGTCTGAGATATGTTCGTGGCTGAAGACAACACATCAGATGACAACCATCCCGAGTGCAATTCAGAGGTTCCAACAGGAAAAGGCTGGCTCAGGCATAATTAGGAAGGCCAAATGGATTGCCCTGGGTGCGACTGTGAGCTACTTGTGGTACGCCCGGAATAGCCTCTACATAGAGGGGAAGACCCTAGCAGTACGTGAGATTATCAAGGGGATCAAGCTGGACGTCTACCGTGTTCTCTACTCTCTCTTCCCGGCTGATGCTGTGATGTCCCATATGGACATTAACACTAGTTAGGGTTGTTTTATTTTCTGTTTTATTTTTTCCTTATTCCTGGCACTTGTCGGGCACCTACTGTATGACTCATGTACTAGTGTTTGGTTTTTGTGGGTGTGTGGATGGGCCATTCTAGGTTTACCTAGACGGTGCACCTCATTCTCTCTCCCCCCTAGGATTGACATATGTTCATTGATAGATCACGGGCCCGCTGGTCACGGGAGTGAACTATCCGTGTAACATATGTTCTGTTCTTTCTGGGTGTGTGTTATTTATTGCTTTCTGCACGTTTTCTTTCTAAAGCCTACCTGTTTTGGCTTCATTTTTCCATTTCGCCTTTTGAGCCGTTGTACCCCCCTGGTAGTGTACCGGGTTCATATGTCTGTACCATCCTTTTTTTATTTATGCAATTACTCTTTTCTTAAAAAAAAGGATGGGAAAGGAATGAACCAAATGATTCAATTCATAAGGCTGATATCCGTAATGAATGGAATGATCAATTTTTAAATTAAATTACATTATTAAAATACAAAATATCTTACCAGTCCAAGCCTATTGAGTTTAGAGGCTTAGCTCGGCCTAAGCTCATTGATGTAGCGGGCTAGACTTGAGCCTAACTTTTTTAGGAAAAAAGGGCCAATAGGGAACTATTTGAGGTTTTTTGTGGACTTGAGCCGGACTTGAATTAGAACCTGAAAATTGGACCTTGTCTTATTCAAAGAGAAAACTCACTTGCTCAACCCACTAGCCCATCCCCTCTAAGCAATTAGGCTGAGCGTGTGTCGGCCCGTAATGGGCCCGTGCAGGATTGAACCAGTCCAACCCACTTAACAATTCTAAATTTATCTGTTGGTAAGGTTGTCAAATTAGTTCAAGTCCATTTAACTAGAAGCACGTCGAGCTCAAGACGGGTCGATTTGACTTTATATTTACCACCTTTATTCGTTAGCTGTGCAAAAAAGAAAAAAAAAATCCACTCAAAAATTATTTAGGTCGAACTTCTTCATTTGACCCAATCGGCCTCGGCCCAAACCGACTCGACCGGGACCACACGAAGTTCTTGACAAAGTGTAATAAGACATATCTAAATAATGAGTAATGATAATTTCTTTAATAATCAAAATAAACTCTATTCCTGATAATCAATAATAATTAATACGAAGGGTAGTGAGAGGAATGGATAATCCATGTTCATGAGATTACTAATTCCTACCGAAATGATCATTCATGTTTATAATTATATACCACCCATATAATAAGGAATGAAAGCAAGAATGATCATTCCATTTATAGACCATTACCATTCCCGCTTCCATTTCTGTTTATTAGCCATGCCCTAAGCACTAATCGAGAATACACCCTATTAGAATGAACAAAGAAGAAAGGGATAGAAGAATAAAATAATAAATATAAATAAAAGCGCTAATATGTGCAAAGCGCGTGCGTACCAACAAATTGGCTGTATAGGGGAGGGAGTATATATGTTACAGGCTCACTTCTCAGCGAAAAGCTAAAAACAGACGCCCGCCGCCGTTGCTCCTTCCTTGAATACAAAGGAAAGGTAAAAGCTACGGAAGTTAAGAACCCTAGCCTCCTTCCTCCTCCATCTCTGAAGTGGAATGGCGCAGTCGCTGGAGCTTCTGCTGATTCAGTTCCTAATGCCGGACAACGACGCCCGGCGGCAGGCTGAGGATCAAATTAAGCGGTTGGCCAAGGACCCTCAGGTGGTGCCGGCGCTCGTCCACCACCTTCGCACTGCCAAGACCCCCAACGTCCGTCAGCTCGCCGCCGTTCTCCTCCGCAAGAAGATTACTGGCCACTGGGGCAAGTTGTCGCCACAGCTCCGTCAGCTAGTCAAACAATCTCTCATTGAAAGCATCACGGTGGAGCATAGGTTTGCCCTCAGCTCATTCTTTCCTGATTTAATTTCAGTATTTTCTTTTGAAACAATTTCATTCCGAGTTAGATGATCAATTGATGATATCATTTCCGTCTTTGTATCATCATACCACTGAGAAATGAACCCTTTTCTGCAGAGGATAAAGGATATACTTCGGTATAGTTGGTTACTCATCAGATATTCAACCGTGCTTCATTTGTTGCTGTATTGAATTCTTGAATGCAAGTCATGCAATGGCATCAACTTTTATGCATTAGAACATCTTTATGTTTTCACATTCTTGTATTTAAACTTCTGAATTCTGATATATACTTCTAAATCATTTATGGTTCATAGTATTTTAAACAGGGGTGTGTTGGTTGATGTCTAATCAGAATGAGTTTGGCTGTCTCAAATAATTTTTTTCAGTGCACCAGTAAGGAGAGCTAGTGCAAATGTGGTCAGCATCATTGCAAAATATGCTGTCCCAGCTGGAGAGTGGTCTGATTTGTTGCCATTTCTATTCCAATGCAGTCAAAGTGCTCAGGAAGAACATAGAGAGGTGTGTGATATGGCATTGTGCTAGTTGTGCACCAGTTGCAGTAGTCCTTCTCAATTACTTTGCGGATTCTTAATGCATTATAACTTTTGGATGAGTTACTCCATTCTCCATTTAATCTTTCCCTGCACATGTACTATGAACACTTTTTATGAGGTGCATGTGTAAACCGAAACCAGGAAGCTTGAATCAACTGGTCTGTGTAGCTACATATTCCAGCCACAAGCTTAGATATGAAAAATGGATTGCAGTTTTCAAACTTTATAGTCTTTATTTACAAACAATAGAAGTTTAACTGTAAGCATTTGTTTCTTCATCTGTCACTATTGTGCTTAACTGGATTCCAACTTCTCAGATTGTCATATCTTTTCATTGTATTTCTCCTTGCCTTTTCTTAACTAATCCAAATAGAAACATAACACTTTGACCTTCTTGGCTTCTTCTACGGTACTGTTTGCTGATCAAAGAATTTTACAGTTTCGATTGGATCCCTATAACGTCCACTGCATTTTGTTGGGAAACATTCACATGTGCCGATGCTATTCCCTCTTCTTTGGTTTAATTTAAACTTTCATTTTAAACAAAGAAGCTAAACTTTATATTGCTCTATCCTGGCTTTTCTCCTTTTTGGCTGTTCTTTTCTATCTTTTATATATAACTGATCTTTTTTCCCTACCCAGGTGGCGTTGATACTTTTCAGCTCGTTGACAGAGACTATTGGAAATTCGTTTAGACCATATTTTGCAGATTTACAGACTCTGCTACTAAAGTGCCTTCAGGATGAGACTAGTAACCGCGTTAGAGTTGCCGCTCTCAAGTAGGATGTTGCTTGACAATCATGGCGAATGTGATATATATATATATATATATATATATATAGGCACTAACATATTTATGTTTTTTCTGTATCAGGGCGGTCGGCTCTTTTTTGGAGTTCACTCATGATGAGACAGAAGTGGTGAGTTCTTTTTTCTCTGCTCTATTGGCTTTCTCTGGATCATGCTGCTCATGAATAAGTGCTTTTTTTGCTATAAATTTCCATCTATAGGCACATATATAATGTCTGTTTAATGGTGGTAATCTCATATTATTGTTCCATTTGAACAAAGTACACACCATTTCATTATTTGGTCATTCTCTATATTATGAATCTATGTTCTCTGCTTGAAGTCCAGTTATGTAATTTTTAATGCCAGTCATATTTATACTCTAAACTGGTGATGGTCCTCCTTTTTTTTTTTTTTTTGATCGGGCAAAGTTAATAGCTAGCGGTTAGTAGTTAGTACAATTCCCAGACTCCCAGAATTACTTCTCCTAGAATTCGTTCCCTCCAGGGATCGAACCCGGGACCTCCTGCTTTGCAGGCAAGTCCCGTGGCCATTGGGCTAAACCCAATGGTTGTCCTCCTGGCTAATTAAATTCCCTATTTTCAATAACATTGCTTTCTGGATAAGTTCCTAAGGCCTATGCTTGTATCTTGTAGATCAAGTTCCGAGAGTTTATTCCGAGCATTTTGAATGTATCAAGGCAATGCCTTGCTTCTGGAGAGGAGGATGTTGCTGTGATTGCTTTCGAGATTTTTGACGAGTTAATCGAGTCTCCTGCTCCTCTCCTTGGGGATTCTGTCAAGGCCATTGTTCAATTTTCTCTTGATGTTTGTTCAAGTCCTAATTTGGAACAAAACACACGCCATCAGGTTAACAACACCAGACTTGATATTAGTCACCAATTCTAGCATTTTATAGAGAGATGGCCTGACTTCTCTTTGCTTCATTTATGCTAGGCAATTCAAATAGTTTCATGGCTTGCCCGGTATAAATCAAGTTCCCTGAAAAAGTACAAGCTGGTTGGACCAATCCTGCAAGTCATGTGCCCTTTACTTGCCGAGTCAACGAATAGGGATGAAGATGATGACATGGCTCCGGATCGAGCTGCTGCAGAAGTTATTGATACTATGGCTATAAATCTGTCAAAGCAAGTATTTCCTCCTGTCTTTGAATTTTCTTCTTTAGGCAGTCAGAATGCAAATCCAAAATTCAGGGAAGCTTCAGTTACAGCTCTAGGTGTTATATCTGAGGGCTGTTTGGAGTTGATGAAAGGAAAACTGGAACCGGTGCTTCGAATAGTCTTGGGAGCTCTTAGAGATCCTGAGCAAATGGTACGCGGGGCTGCGTCTTTTGCTCTTGGTCAGTTTGCTGAGCATCTGCAGCCTGAGATAGTATCGCACCATGAAATTGTCCTTCCATGTATTTTGAATGCCCTAGAGGATCCATCTGATGAAGTCAAGGTAGACGCATACATAAATTTTAATAGGCCTGTATTGTAGAATCTCTTTGCTTCATCTCATAATAGGTAACTTGTCACATAACAGGAGAAATCATATTACGCGCTGGCAGCATTTTGTGAGGACATGGGTGAAGAAATTCTTCCTTTTTTGGATCCTTTAATGGCAAAATTGCTTGGTGCTCTCCAAACTAGTCCCCGTAATTTGCAAGAGACGTGCATGGTATCCTGCTTTTGCATTGGCTGTTCAGTGTTCCAAAATGTTAAAATTTGTAGCACTAACATTATGTTTGCTGATAATTGTAGTCTGCAATAGGTTCAGTTGCATCTGCTGCAGAACAAGCTTTCCTTCCATATGCTGAAAGGGTTCTTGAGTTGATGAAAATATTTATGGTGCTTACGAACGATGAGGACCTCCGGGCAAGAGCAAGGTCTACCGAGTTGGCTGGTATAGTGGCAATGTCTGTTGGGAGGGCCAGAATGGAACCAATTTTTCCTGCCTTCATTGAAGCTGCAATATCTGTATGAATCCTTTCATCTTTTATTGTCCTGTGGCTGTCACTTTGGGATTTTGATTGAGGGATATGATATTTCAGGGTTTCAGATTAGAGTTCAGTGAACTCCGGGAGTACACTCATGGATTCTTCAGCAATGTTGCAGAACTTTTGGAAGATGGGTTTTCTCAGGTTCTATTTCTTCCACAATTTTAGTACATGTGCCTAGTGATCTTACATCTAAAGCATGCATTGCATGTTGGAACAGTACCTTCCACATGTAGTTCCTCTGGCCTTTTCCTCCTGCAACCTTGATGACGGTTCTGCTGTGGATGTTGATGATTCTGATGAGGATGACAATGTGAATGGATTTGGTGGTGTCTCATCTGATGATGAAGCGCATGATGAACCGAGAGTTCGTAATATTAGTGTGAGAACAGGTGTTTTGGATGAAAAAGCAGCTGCTACCCAAGCACTTGGCTTATTTGCTTTGCACACGAAGAGTTTCTATGCACCGTATCCTTTTCTTCTCATGCGTACATGCATGCATGTATATACATACATATCTTTGAATAGGCTGCGAAAAAGGGGGTAATTTACGAGAATTTGCTACCTTAAATTAAATTCAAGATACATAGAAGAGACCCTGAAGATTTTAGTTAGACATTCGACGTACTTTCACGAGGATGTTCGTCTTCAGGCAATAACTTCACTGAAATGTGAGTGATAATGCTCTTTGTTTACTTGACTTGCTATACATAAAGATCTTTCATGGGCTTCTCATAAAGAAATTTGTGCTTGCCTGTATCTGCTAATTTTTATTGATATCTTGTAATTTGTCTATGTTAACACACGCACACAAATATTAAAGTGTTGTGGTGGGTATTTGATCCCTGGACCTCTATGTTTATTTTCATTAAATGTTGCATTGTGTCTATGCTTATTGATATCTGATATTTATTGTTGGCCTGTTGTAATGAATCCACCAATGTTAGTGGATATTTGCCAAGATGCAAACATGCAAGTTCCATAGGAAAGTATCCTTGCATGCTTCATTGTGATGATAATCTGCTTTCAATTGCAATTGCATCCTTAGACCTTGATTCTTTCTGTAGTTCTGATCTCAAGTGTGAGCCAGTAAACAATCTGAAATTTTTATTTCAAGTGAAAGTGGAAAAATGTATTTATTTTTCCACTTTGTATTTGGAACTAGAAACTCATAGAGTAAAGTTAGTTGAAGAACAGAAATAACAAAGACTAAAATAAAAACTCCTCAAATGAGGCCACTCCTCTAAACGAGGCCACAGGAAATAATTCCTGCTACAGTAAAGCTGTCTTGAACAATACTGCTATTTTTCCAAGATATTTAACCCTAATTCCTTTACAATTATTTAAAGACCTAATAACTTGAGGACCAAGTAAATAACTTGGAGCCAAAACTAAAGCCCACTCCATCTTATTCTAACCCTAAATAACCAAATAAACTAAGGAAATAGTAAAAGATAACAGTAAATCTTAAGTACTAATATAAGGAACAGTAACAGAAACTTGCCTTTTGCTTTCTTGACGTTCTTGGTTTGGTGCTCATCTGGTTATCGTTAGCCGTCAAATAGTGTGTTCTGCTACAGTATGTGCTCTTACTTTCTTATTATTTTGTCATTGGCAGATATTTTGGCCGCAGTACAAGCAGTTTTCCAGAATCACAACGTGAGTGCAAATAATCACTTATCTTTTGACTATATTCAATTCTCTTATCTTTTTTCTAGCTATTATTTCTGTACGATCGATAAGTATTTTCAATTTCACACATCACTTGTGAGGCTTGTGCATTTTGCCATTTGCAAGTAATTGTTAGTTGGCTGGTTACTTCTTGGTGTAGCATTTATTTACTTTAAGATGTTTAATCAGCTTCAACTTTAGAATGTTCAGTTATGTGGTTATGGCATATCTCCATTGTAGAAGTGTCTGCTTCCAGATTTTTCTGACACGATCTTGCATTCAAATATTTTGCAGGAGGGAACTGCAAAGATAAAAGAAGTTCTTGGTGAGAATCATTTGTTACATTCAGGATTTTTTCTATGATATGCTCTCCTATGGAACAGTATTTATGAAATATTTGTCAATAGATACTGTGCTAAACATATATATAAAGACAATGACTGAAGATGATGATAAAGAAGTTGTAGCCGGGGCTTGCATGAGTGTTGCTGACATCATGAAGGATTTTGGATACATGGCTGTTGAACCCTGTAAGTTGTGAAACTTGACTGTCTTTTATGAAATCTTGCGCATGTGTATTCTGGTTTGACGAGACTTATAAGCTGTTTTTCCTTTTATCTCTATTCCAACTTTAGATGTATCTCGTCTTGTTGATGCTACTTTGGTACTACTTCGCGAGGAGTCTGCCTGTCAGCAGATAGAGTCAGATAGTGAGATTGATGAGGATGACACCGAACATGATGAAGTGCTCATGGATGCAGTGTCTGACCTCCTTCCAGCTTTTGCCCAGGTGTTGGGTGCTCAATTTGCTCCAATTTTTTCTCAAATGTTTGAGCCTTTAATGAAATTTGCGGTTAGTGGGCTGCTGTTTACCCATTACTTTATTTGGCTAAAAATACTTGCTTGTTAAATATTATTGGTTTTTATGGTTTTTTGAATACAGAAACCGTCACGCCCACCACAGGACAGGACGATGGTTGTTGCAACCCTTGCTGAAGTTGCGCAGCATATGGGTGCTCCTATTTCTGGCTATGTTGATGTAAATTTTTAACAATTGTAACAATGCTTTTCTGTACTTTAATTTAGTTATTAACTAAAGCTAGCACTGTGTTTTAGGCTGTAATGCAACTCGTGCTCAAAGAATTGGGATCACCTGATGCAACGAATAGAAGAAATGCAGCGTTTTGTGTGGGTGAACTGTGCAAAAATGGTGGTAGCTCAGTTTTGAGGTATTCTTCTAATTGCCTAAAGACTTGCTTGCTCAATTTTGACTCGAAACTGGAGTCTCAGTGTCTTTTCAATCATAGAGATAATCTTCAGTTTGCTTCATTTAATCTTATTCTATTTCCTTCTCAGCTGTGGTCTTCAGGGCCTGCATCTTTTGCTAGATTTGCCTTTTGAGTTGCCTGAAACTTATTCTCCCCATCTAATATTAATTTTCTTCTTGTCTTCTTATTCTCTTTCATAGACTGTTCATTATATATAAAATAGGTACCAAGACTATGTTAAATACTGATATATTCTCTTGTTTTCATCTATTGTTTGTTATATTTGACATAGATACTATGCTGATGTTCTGAATCGCCTTTATCCATTATTTGGGGAGTCTGAGCCAGACAATGCAGTGAAAGACAATGCTGCTGGTGCAGTAGCAAGGATGATAGTGGCTGATCCAATGTCCATTCCTCTGAACCAGGTTGATCTCTTCGTCTTTCCCCTCCTCTCCTCTCCTCTCCTCTCCTCTCCTCTCCTTCTGAAGTGAATTTATTATTTTGCCATGATCATATTTTACCTGTTCATTTGATCAGGTCTTACCCGTCTTTCTGCAAGTGCTTCCTCTGAAAGAGGATTTCGAAGAATCTAGATCCGTCTATGGGTGCATCTGCAATCTAGTTTTATCATCTAATCCTCAGGTACTTGCATCATTTACGGCCAGAAGGTTCTTCAGTATCATTTACTTTGTACCACATATCCTTTAACTTTTACTTTTGGTTTATGGTTAGTTGGTTGCCTTTCCTTTTTTTGTTTTTTTTTCTTGGGCGGCGTTACTTCCATGTTCACTTTGAGGGATATTGTTTGTCTCCTTATCTGCAGATACTTTCTTTCGTCCCCCAACTGGTTAGCATATTTGCTCAAGTCGCTGTATCACCAGTTGAAGCTCCTGAGGTTAAGGTGCATATTGGCCAGGCATTCTCCCATCTAATATCTATTTATGGTCATCAAATACAGCATATTTTGGGAAATCTATCGCCTGCCCATGCTAATGCTCTAGCAGCAATTGCACCTAAGAGCTGAGACATGCTGCCATCAGGAGTTGTTTATAATTTTAAGCTCCGCTCTGGATTAGTGAGCTTCCAGTGTGGTTAATGTCATTATCACAATGGTTGTGATTATCATATTTGAAACCGAGGTATGTTATTATCAATTTGTTATTGGAAAAAGAATATTACATTATGTAGCGTAAATTTGATGTTAGGTTATATGTTTATGAGTTTTAATTTCTTAATTAAACACATGATCAAATGCAGATTCTTTACTGGGCCAGGAACATAGAACTTGAAATTAGCAACTCCTTTGTTATGCATTGTTCAGTTTTCTTAAATCTACTTTTGCCTATTTTCCGGTGGTTTAACTCGTTATAATTCTTCATTTTGAAACTCTGTTCAAAGTGATTGGTTTTGTAACTTCTACAGTTCTACTGTTTTGTTGAACCACAGATTTCATGTTTAGTTGACTCCAGGTTTAGTTAATTAGTTGCCTAGAATTCTAATTTAAATTTCCCCATAATGTAATCTCAACTTTCTTTGTGTTTCGGAGCTGATGCATCAATTTTTAATTGTGTGATGTCTTGAAATTCCTTTTAGTGGTATTGACTTGTTCGTTTAAGGTCTCATGAGAATAAATGTACTCATCTTTTGTTGCCTTGCACACGTCAACCTGCTTATGGAACTGGAAATCATTTGTTTTTGGACATTGAATTTGATTGAAGAGCAATTACTGACATAGTATGGTCGAAACTGGACATCATGATCAGGAGAACATAGTTTGTCACTATGGATGCATTACTTGGTTTCATATGTTAGTCTTCAGTTTGTGATAACAAATTTTAATCTTTCCGTTCGATAAATAATCTTTGATAAGCTTTTTGTTGCATTGCAGATAATTCTCAACTATTTTTGATTCGTTGGCTGCTGTCTCCAGTTTCCCAGATACAAGATTGTATCATTCTCAAATTTTGATTTGTCATCGCCAGTTTCCCAGTTCGGGGATTCTACCATCCCCTCAATTTTGGTGTGTCAGTGTGTGTTATTCTTCAATTATTTGCAAAGTGCTGTTGATGATTAAGTGAGCAGAAATATGTTGAGATTACATGGTTAGTGGTTGTATTATAATACGCCAATCGCCAATCGTGTGTGCATAGCTGTTTTGCTTCTTTATTTTTAAGTTTTAGTTTGATTTCTTCATTTGATTTCGGGGGCAATTTATTCGCCTCGGTCAGATTATGTGGAATATTATCTATCCTTATTTGCAATACTCACATATTATATTTGTTATTGTGTTCATTTTAGTGCGCAAGTATCTATAAATTGCGCCATATGTGATGTGTCTGCAGATTTGTATTTTTCCGACATTTACATTTACTCTTTTTTTTTTTCTTTTTTTTTTTTTTAATTTTTTTATTTCCCTGAGTAACAAAACCGTGCAGTGACTGTGGAAAGAGGTAACATGAAATGACATATAGCTCTTGTTCAATTTTCAATTTGGTCACATTGCACACATGCTGCGAAGACAATTTTCATAAGTAATTAATTAGGACTCTGGTTAAGAGAGACCAAATATGTCCGAATTTTGATAGGTTGTCTGTTGATATATTTGCACAAGAAAATACTAGAAGCTAGTAAGGCTCATGAGATGCATGGACGCATTGAACTGAGAAGTAGAGAAGGGAAGGACAAGTGTACATGTAAATATGTAATCCGAGAAGGAAAATTCACTTGCCAGAAACTAGGGGAAGTTGTTGAAGCTAGTAAGGTTCTTGGCTTCTTGCATAGTTGAGAGGTGTGTGGCTATGTTTATTTTAAAGAGTTTATAAGCGCTAGTAGCTTATAAGATGTATGGTGGTAAGAGTTTATAACTTGTCAAAGTATTTGGATGAAAAAACTTATAAGTTCAAAAGAGTATAATGAAAAGTTAAAATCTGAAAATTAAAAACATTCGAAAAAATAGAATTTTGAATTTCAATAAAAATCAAAAGGAAATGTATATATTAGGAATATAAAAATAAAATAAAATTGCTTCAACGATGGATAGCTCAATGTTGCTTCATTTAGATTCTTGTTGAAGTGCATCACTGGTCGCCCCTCTTGCATTAAAATTGTACTAATTCCAACACTAGAAATATCATATTCAATCTCATAAAATTTAGAAAAGTTAGGATGATATAATATGGTGACATGAGTCTATTTGTACTTCAACAACTCGAATGCCCTTTCCTGCTCTTTTCCCAATAGAACTCCACATGGACCGAACTTGATGACTTCTGTCAATGGTGCTAAGACACTTATGAAATGTGGCACGAATCCGCCTATAAGAGCTATGGGCCTCTCTTGAATGTTTGTATTTTCTCTGACAACGAAATCAAGATATACAAACTTGTCCATACAAAAGATGGATTTAGGTTAGTAAACAGCATCAACAAATATTTGTTTTACAACTTCCATAAAAAAAACATTTTACATGTAAAACTCCCAACATAAAATAACCATTTTGCTATTGTAAATTAAAAAACTAGCCACTTAAATAATAAAATAAACATAAAGCTTGGCTATACTTCCTCGTCCCCCAATAAGTATCATAACCCATTAAATAATTTGTCCCCAAATAAGTGTACTATTACATTTTCTAGATAAAAAGTAGCCTAAACTTCCAAATTTATCCTATAATCATTACTATTTCTTATTTTTTCAGTTTTTTCTATGTAATAATTAGAGATAAATTAAATAAATTCACCTAATTTCTTGATATGTATGTATTGGTTGCTTGTGACACTTATTAAAGAGACATTGGGAGTATATCTCGATTTGTGTGTAGTGTATTCATCGAATTCGTGTATTTTGTTGAACAGATAACTCACAGCCGTCAGATTGACATTGCTCTCGTGGCGACGAATGGTGGAGGGAGTGGTTGGTGTCGAGAGAGAGAGAGAGAGGACTTTGGGCAGAATACTGGAAATTTGGAGGGATTTAGGGTTAACTGGGTTTTTTTTAAAATTAATACCATAGTAGTTTGATTAAGGGTACATTACACAAGATTTAAGTTTTAACACGAATTTTGCTACAGTATTATTTAGGTTTTTAATTTATACTAGAATTGTACTCCCGCGTTACCGAGAAATAATTTATAAATTTTTTTATGTAAGAAAAGTGTCAATTTAATATTTATATATTAATAAATAAATAAATACATTGAAATATTTTATAATTTTTACTTATTTAAACATGTTATATAATGCCAACAAAACATATAATCTCATGTATTAATCAAATTAACATGTTAACTATAAAGTTTTAACTAATAAAATAAATTTTCAGACCGAGTAATATGACAAATAATATTGTTCACTCTTGAATTACATTTTTTTTATAATATACTCTTGACTTATAATGTATACATAAGAATGCTTGACACATTCATCAATGCAAATAGTTTTTTGAAATTAGTGTCGACTCTTATGTTCTAATTAATGAATAGTTTTAATTTTGAAGGGAAAAATTGAATAGACTATTTTACTTTAATAATAATAATAATAATAATAATAATAATAATAATAATAATAATAATAATAATGTGTCCGTGTGTGTTTTGGAAAAGATTGGAAGTGAATAAGTTGAGTTTAATAATTTTAATTATTTCAATACTCGAGAAATGAAGCCTTATATATAGAGAAATGAATTTGATATTTGACTATATCCATTCATGATTATATTAATTATTTTTAAAATTTCACGATTTTCAAAACTAATATGATTTATTAGAAATTGGAAATGAACCCAACGTTGACTATATAAAAAAAAATGTTGAGTAATTATTATATATATTTTATTGAAAATGAATTAGCCTAACTATGTTAACTACTACTATCTCTGTCCCTTTCAAGTTGTTACACTTTTTTCAGCAATGTTTTCAAGCGTCTTGATGATGAGTTTTAAAATAACTTAAAAAAAAATTCTTTTACGGGATACTACAAGTTGTAGTATCCCGTAAAAGAATTTTTATTGAAAGGGACGTAGGTAGTATTTAATATATTAATTATAATAATTATAAATTAATTATGGTTTTGGTGGGAAAGTGGCTTAGGATTTAGGAAATTATCCTACTTTCTTATATTTAAATATAGATTAATAGAATTTGAGTTATATAGGAATATAATATAGCTATATTTATATTCTAAAAGTAGCTATATTTATATTCCTAACGCATACATTTATAGTCATCTTCTGCACATTACATAAAATCGTAATGCATATATTTTTATATCATTATGCATTATAACAATGTATGTTGTAGAAATTATGCATTATAATAATGTATGTTATTCTGGTTATGCACTTTTTTCAATCGAAGTATTTTGGTTATATATACATTTGTCTCGATCAGTGCTTGCATTAATTTGACTGGTATTTTGGAAAACTAAACCCTAGACTGTGAAAAATAAATTCTAGTCGGGAATCTAAAGAGTAGCCAAAAAGACCAAACTCTCAGTAAAAAAATTATCGCATTAATTGTCATTTGTTATGCATATTTTAGCTTAAGTTGTTGCATATTTTAGTACTCCGTATAAGTTTTTTCTTACCAGGGGTTTGATTTTTTTGCTGCTAGTGTTTAGATTCTCAAAAAGGGTTCACAACCTTAGGGTTTAGTTTTTCCCAAATAGGGTTTAGTTTTCTACAATATATATTTTTTTTCTTTCTTCTGTCTAGGCTTTATTTTCTTCAACTAAGGGTTATGCATATTTTGAATAAATAATTATGCAATAACTTATACTAAAATATGCAACAACTTAATTAAAATGAAATATGCATAACAAATAACAATAAATGCAATAAGGTTTTTTTTTTTTTTTTTTAAGGGTTTTCTTTTGTCAGCTATTGTTTAGATTCCCGACAAAGGTTTACTTTTCACAATCTAGAGCTGTGAAAATTAAACCCTTGTCGGGTCTCTAAACTACACTAGCCGAAAAAACCAAACTCTAGTAAAAAAATGATTGCATTTATTACTATTTGTTATGCATTGTATCTAGTAAATGATGCATTTAATAAAATAATATACTCCCTCCGTCCTATTTAAATAGGTCTGTTTTCCTAATCGGGACGTCCCACACGAATAAGTATGTTTCCTAAAAGGGAAAGAATTACCCATTACTAATCATCTCATCATCCACTCATCTCTCAGCACGTTTCTCAATATAATTAAATCCTACAAGTTTAAATTATCATAACTTGCTCGTTTGTTCTCCGATTTTTATAATTTTTATACCAAATTAAAAGTCTTGATATGATCTTTCATTTAAGATCAAACATCAATATGTTTTTATGGATCTATGATGCTCTAGTTTTTAAACAATAAAATTTGCATTAAAATATTAAACACTACATTTTATTTCTATATACACTCTCTTAAAATTCCATGCCGAAAAGAAACAAGCCTATTGAAATGGGACGGATCGAGGGAGTAACAAATTATTAGTATAAATTTAAAATGATAATGCATTTTGTTTACAATGATAATGCATCTTACATAATAACTTTAAAACATGATTTTTCATTTTTTATGTATATATATAATATGACTATCCAAAGAATGCATGATGAAATAGAAACACATGCATTACCATTGTAAAATACTTGCATAATGCGTTGATAGATAATATAAGCAAAAAAAAAATAAAAAAATAGAAATGAAGCAAGAAAAATTAAATAACATGTTAGCAGTAATTGCATCCATATGTGGAAGAAAAAAAATCTCACGAAATGAACTACGCATGCATTGACTATGCAGTTAAAAGAGAAATATAATTTAAATACATTAGTTAACTTATAATTCTTTCCATAATTTGAGAACTCAGTATTTAAGGAACGGCAGTTACAAGTGTGTAAATATCATAATTACCCTTCCTAATGAATAATTATCCTTAAACAATTATCATTTAAAAAATGATACTACAAGATTTATTTATAATCATTGGATGACACAAATAAAGGGCCAAAAAAAGTTTCTAGATTTCACCCAATATTTAGTTTTCATTTGATCTCTCCCCTATATATATATATATAGAGAGAGAGAGAGAGAGAGAGTTTGATTCATATAATTTAAATCCTAGTGTGAGAAGTGCGAATTATGCTTAAAGCTATACAAAATTATGCTTATGGTGCATTTTGTGTATAAGCACAAAATAAGCCATAAACACAATTATGTACCATAAGTATAATTTTGTATAGCTGTAAGCATGATTTTGTATAACTTTAAGCATAATTCGCATTTCTCACACTATGATTTATTTGCATGTGAATTCTTCCATATATATATAGAGTTTGATTCATATAGAAATAAATCATAGTGTGAGAAATGCGAAATATGCTTAAAGCTATACACAATTATGCTTATTTTGGTACATAATTGTGCTATATATATATATATATATATATATATATATATATATATATATATATATAGTTTGGTTAAGTTCATATAGATTTAAATCATAGTGTGAGAAATGCGAATTATACTTAAAACTATACAAAATTATGCTTATGGTGCATAATTGTGCTCATGACTTATTTTGTGCTTATAAGCACAAAATGCACTATAAACATAATTTTGTATAGCTTTAGGCATAATTCGCACTTCTCACACTATGATTTAAATCTATATGAACCAAACTCTCTCTCTCTATATATATATATATATATTTCTCATGTTAATTATATATATTACTAACTCAAAAATCTAAAAGCAGCTATAAATTTAACCCTTAGCTACATCACACATGTTTAAAAAATGAATATAGCCCGAATGCCCCAAACCTAATGTGAAGAAACTCCTTTTATTTTGAGACGGAAAAAAAAATCCTTCATCTTGAAATTATACATAATTACATATATTCTGAGTTTTTCCAATCAAGGAAACTGGATATTTCCATAAATAAATAAATAAAGAAATGGAGCTGTAATTAATTTGACAGCAAATTAAAGAATCATCTCAAGTTCTCAACCAAGTAATCACCTTGTCCCGCAATTCTTCAAAGTCATGCTCCGATTCAGAAGCAGTATTGTTTGTCTGTGGACAATCGTGCAACATATATAATTTATTTATCGCAAAATCAATTAATATGCGTGATAAGTGATAACTCTATCCTAAAATTAACAAAGAAAATGGCGCATGCAGTCTAGTCAGTTCTGCTCTACAACCGATTATTCATACATAAAATTTGCAATGATAATTCCTGACCATCAACCATAAGAACACAATTATTTTGGATATTTTTCAAATGTTTTGCTCTTACTAGCTGGTGTGCGTCGACTTCGATGGAAAATGAGGGAAAAGAAAAAAAATATATATATATATTTTTTATTGTTCTCTATGATAGATAATTTTTTTCGGGTAGTAGAAAAAGAAAAATTGGGAAGCCCCTTTTTTACATTTTCACTCCAAATCAAGATAATATTTTCCCACGCATTTAGAATGATAATATTTTTCTATTAATTTCTACACTATAAAACATATGATAAAACAAGTGGCTAACTACATTTCCATCAAAAGAAAAACAAACCCTAATTTGATCATTTTAAGATTCAATGGAACGACTTATAAAACCTATATTCTACCGGTTATGATCAATGCAAGGTGAGGCATCTCCTTGATTCCTGCAATATAGTAAACCTAATCATTTTTATGTCCACAATACTTGTGAATTCAGATTCTTAATGAGCTCATACAAACATACCAATTATGGAAAGAGACATGACTATGATCGGCTTTCGCAACGCTACATATCGTTTAGACAAGTAGCCCGATTCAGATCTTTTATTGCAGTTTTATGTGACATTTCCTATTGCATCATGTGCCCACAATATATGTATTTCTAAAACCATTTAGTTTTTGTTATGGAAAATTTTAATAAATATTATGAATAAAATCATCCATTGATGCAATAGAAATGTCGTCACACGCACGTTGCATTTTATTATTACTATTATTATTACTCAAGCATTAACACGTGTCTAAGAATATCATCTAGAAATCCCACAATGATCATAAAATTAAATAATAATTTTACCTGGATATGTAAATGGTAGCAAATTCTGGTGTGAGAAACGTCAAGGGCAGAAGCACTCTTGATGCAGAAACCCTCATCTTCCACACTTTGTACCAGGTTCGTGAATTGCGATTCATCTTCTCCTCTGGCCATACAAACTTGAACAATTGCTTCTTCACCATTAACTCGGTTCAACGAAATGCTAGGGTTTTCATTATACTTGGCATTGGCATTAGCATGAATACTATTCTTCTTGGCAATCTCTGTTTGAGTTTCTACATTTTCCTTCTTATGTCTCAATGTTTCTACCTCATTCGCCAGCTCAGGTATGTACTTAAGCGCTCTATCAACTATTGCAGGAGCACTCCACTTCTTCTGCAACATTTATTTACGGTTCAAAATGCCGATTCGAATCTTCTATTGCAATTCCGTGTGACATCTCCAATCGCAGCAATGGATGATTGTCACGTGTTAATTCACATTTTCAAAACCAATAATAATGATAAACATTTCATAACAAAAATTTGACTGGTTTTAGAAATATTACGGACACGTGGTAATCAACAATTGATGCAATAGAATGTAACACCGGACCAAACTTCGGGCTCATGAAAAATGACATGTAATGGAATTACTCCCTCCGTCTCATTGAACATG
Source organism: Mentha longifolia (assembly GCA_001642375.2). Classification (NCBI taxonomy): domain Eukaryota; kingdom Viridiplantae; phylum Streptophyta; class Magnoliopsida; order Lamiales; family Lamiaceae; genus Mentha; species Mentha longifolia. Next base: position 21,636,136 of record CM038120.1, on the reverse strand, counting down.
GGACACTTTCTAAATTGGGTTGTCTCATTGAACAAGAGACATTTCCTTTTTGGGCAACAATTAACCCACAAAACAATTGTTCTTCCTCTTTCCCTGTCAGCTTTAGCCCATATTTGGTTTAAGTTTTTTGGGTATGGAAATGGAATCAAGTAATTGATTCCATTACATTTTGTTTGGTTTGAGTAATAGGTTATCCATTTCCCTTACTTAGGGATATCCCAATCCATTATATTGTTACCCCTCAAGAAGGAGGGAAAACAAGGAGAAGGAGAACCCCCTTACAAGTGATCATCTTTCTACTATTGAACCAATCACTCAATAAAAGTAACCATTATTATTACCTATTCCCTTACTTGACTTGATTCCATTCCCTTTTCGTTACCCAATTTGAACCAAACGAGCACTTATTGGTTATCGTGCATAAAGTAACGTCTCCACTCAATATGACGGAGGGAGATTATGTAGTTGGCATGGCATAGAATGACTGTGAGCATATACATTGTGCAAGACGCATTCATAATGATATATTTCAAAGATTTGCCACAATTTATTTTGATAAGGAGTCCAAAATATATATAAGCTATGTTAAAATCTGATATTGAATTTGATAGTATAACATAAAATTATAGGTAGGTATTAAGTGTGACCTTTGATTTTGTGGAATGTGGAAGCAGGGAGCGAAGGGCAAGGTAAGATGCATTAAGCTTCATTCTTCGAATTCTCTCCTTTTCGTTATGGTCCAGTTTCTTTAATCCACCTGATGAACCCTCTTCTTCCACCGCCGGCTCCTTTTCCTCATTATATAATTTGCTGCTGCTGCCACTCTTCCTAGATTTTGAGTTCGTTTTCTTCGTCGTCGTCGTCGCAGCTGAGGCCTTACCGGTTGTGGTATTTATCAGAGATGATGACATTTCTTCATTCCAATCATCCTCGAGGCTCCAGATCATACCAAGGTCTTCGGTGATGATGATGTTTGACGGCTCATTGCTCATACTATTAATTTTTCACAAGATTATATTTATCCCAAAAATCAATCTAGATTTCCATAGAGAACTAAGGGATAAAAAAAAAAAAAAGGAATAAAACCCTAAAACAAAGAGCTTATTGTTATAAATTATCTTGAATTAATCACTTGTTAGAATGTAGTACTCGTTCCATCGTCGTACTTGTACTGCGTATGTAGCCTTCACCTTTAGCAAGATCTGAACATGGCTCGCATATCACTTCTCCGCGAATCTCGCTTTAATTTTATGGTCCCAAATCAGATTCCTCCACTCCAACTTCCTCTATGGAGAGAGATTTAATTTGGATTAAACCCTAACAAAAAATAAACTAAAAAAGTTAATTTTATTCTTGAAACCTCATATCTGAAACAGCTAATGTTCCTCAGAACCCGATTCAGCTTTAGCTTTGCTGAAGATCTCTACAGAAATATTGATACCTAGAGCTAGCAAGGAATTGAAACCTCTCTCTCTTCCTCTCTCTCTCTCTCTCTCTCTCTATGAGGGAAACCCAGATATATGCATACATAAATATACTCACCTCCAGAAGACTAATTAAGCTATATTAGAGTAGTAATTAATGATATAAATGCAAACGGCAAGCTTACATGAAATTTTACGTATACGAAAAGAAGAACTCCAAAGGGATGAAGCACCGCACAATAATCTTGAGAACCCTGTGAGAAGATAAAGGTGTTAATTAAAAAAAAAAAAAAAAAAAATCAGAGTTCGCTTTCATCTGCTCTCAACATGTATGGTTTCCCAAAATTATGAAATTAAATATACAAGTCAATTGGAAAGCGGATAATTACTAGAAATTATAAGTTTAATCTTTCGAGCTCGACAAGTTGCGTCTTCCGCGTACTAAAAACAATTAACTATATAGATTCATTGTTTTAGTTGTTTTTTTTTATTTGTTTATGTTTAAAGTTTAGTACAACACGTGACATAGCTAGTACATTACCATATATGTTGAAGTACAAGCGGCTTTAGGGTTTCTGTCCTAATAACTAATAAGCATATTTTTCTCCTACGGTGGAAATTGAGTCCTATATTTAGTAAGTATTTTTCTTCTACGGTGGAGATTGAGTCCTACATTTTATGACTATTGTAATTCAAGAGTATGCATTTGGCTAGATCTGTTTCTCAAAATTAATGTTTATGAGCGGACATTGAGTCCCACCTTTATTGTGAGTGAAGATTATTAAGTGACGAGTCTTAGATGGTAAATCTAAAATATATATATATGTAATGTTAAAAGGGTATAAAATGTACTGTTATAGTAATTCTATTTTCATAAATGGAAGGCGCGTGAGGATGACCATAAATGGAATTAAGGGTAAATTAAAGTTTTTAAGGACGGATAGAGTACGATCCAAATTAATCGATGCATAATGCATTACGATTACTGATGCACTACTGTTATAGTAATTCCATTTTCATAAATGGAAGGCGCATGAGGATGACCAGAAATGGAATTAAGGGTAAATTAAAGTTTTCAAGGACGGAGAGAGTATGATCCAAATTAATCAATGCAGAATGCATTATGATGCACATTGTATTATATTATTGTGCATAAGATGCATCATAGTTATGCATAAACTGCATCACTTTCTATTTATTTGTTTTTTTTAAGAAAAATCTACTCCCTCAATTTCGCTTAAAATGACACATTTCAATAGTGGCTTTTCTGGCACGCTTTTCCACGCTCATTGATGATGAGTTTTAAGATGGATTTTTGAAGAATTCTTTCTTTTACGGGATACTACGACAGTCATAGTATCCCGTAAAAGAAAGAATTCTTTAAAAATCCATTTTAAAACCCATCAACGAGAAGCGTGGAAAAACATGCCAGAAAAGACAAAAAAAAAATGTGTCATTTTATATAAATGGAGGGAGTATATTTTTTACAGGATTCAATTCTCGCTGATATTTTTTTTCAAGATCAACAATTGTCTTGAATCTTGATAGACAATATAATTATACCACCATGTTGTGTTTACTTTAACATAAAAAAGAATGTATAAAAGAGTATTTTTTACCACTTCATACAACAATTTACTTTTATATATAAAAAATAATGTTAGACTACATAAAAGTTTGGATAACTCATAATTTTATCTTTTACCATTTTTATAAATAATATTCCCTATCCATTTATTTGTTTTAAAGTAAACAATAATCTAAGCATTTATATAAATCTATTATTCTTTGGATCCATATATATATATATATATATATATATATATTCTCATATTAGTATATTGCACTCTCCATCGGTCCGTCCCACTAATTATATCTTATTTATTAAATATATATGAAATATAAAATAAAAAAGTAATACACTGTTAACGGGGCATGGAGGTATTTTCTTCTTTAACTACGTTTGGTACATGAGATAAACTAAGATAGGCCTAGTTAACTAGTTAACTAAGATAGGCCTAGTTAACTCGGGGGAGAAAGGGAGTGAGAAGTAGGTAGTTGACTAGTTTCTAGACTTTTTTTTTTCTTTTCTATTTTGTATACTTTTTATTAATATATTGATCACATTATTTATGTAAGAATTCAAAATGACTCACTCAAAAAAAAAAAAAATCACATACATATTTCTAAGAAAAAATAAAAAGATTAAAAACCAAAGTGATAAAGGGGATGTAATTCAGCAAAACAAAAAAAATTAGTAAAGCTAAATATGTACTTATTTCTTTTAAAAAAAATATTAAGGGCTTTTTTGTTTTTCCTTATATCTTCTATTTTAATCCAATGCTTAATCTTACATACTAAACATATAATTTACGTTATCTTACTTTTTAATCATATCTACCAAATACTAATATAGATAATTTATCCCACTTCTTATCCTACTATATCCTAACTTCTAACTTCTAATTAAGGGAGCGGCTACTTTGAAGGAAATAAATAATTTAAGATAAAGGGATGAGTAATGGAATTCACATCTCAAATCAAAAGATCAGAGAACGAACCTACTATGAATATTGGGATATCCCTAAGTTACAACTTACAACAAAGTAAATACTACACTTGTGTATAAGAGATTATGTTATAATAAAATTAAACGCCTCCTAATTTTGACGTAAAGAGGGAGTATATTACTTGTATAACTCTGAAATAGATGTGGAAAACAAGAGCTGAGTTAGGCTAAAAGAAAATACAGTACTAATTTTCGTTGGTCGGAAGCAGACGGAGATGTTATCCCACACAGCTCTCATTTCATGCATCTACTCGCGATCGCTCCGCCTTTCCTTCCACGCGCCGCCGTCTCACAACCTCCATGCCGGCGCCTTTTGCTGTCTTGAGAAGAAGAGCAGGCTGGGACTCTCGCGGTCACCGGCAGCCCTCCCTTTCGACCTCTCCCCTCCTCCCATCGACCTCGACCCGCTGGTAAGCCACATCCACTTCAATCGACTAACACTTGACCATTCGTGCTGAATTAGGTGAACTCACATTTAGTTAATTTCTGTTTTCAACGTTCCGACGGTGTTTGCTTTTCAATCAAAAAGCTGATAGTTTAGCATGTGGTAATGATGGATTATTCTCGAATTAGTTGGGTGGAACTTCTGAAAATCACGAAGTTTATTTACTAATTTTTCTCATTGTTGCCATCAGTTTGCAACTCTGATTGATGAATTTACAGATACCAATGAATTATACCTGTAAAATTAGACTGGCTTGGTTAAGTGTTTTTTGTGTTTTTAAACTCTCTTCCTTGAATTTAGAAAATATTGAACTAATATACTGTATATTACTATTTTCCTTTCTAGTAGCAGTATATTCGTTATGCTAAAGTTTGTATTGTTCGTTGTTTGCTTAGTGCTATTTCTTAGTCCTTGTTTCAAGAGCTACTACAATGTTGGTCCTTTTTTTTAGGAGATAGAGACTTTTACTGAAGAAGATGGATCAATAGATACATACGCCAGTGCAGATGAGGCATTGGATGCAGTTGACAATGGTGCAGTGGTATGTAGATGGGTTCAAATAATTTATATCATTTTTCATGTTGATAACTTGAGTCCTAGCCATTGGAAGTATCATATAAGTAGATGGAATGTTTTCATTCAACTGCTCGTAGATTTTCCAAGAATAGTTGTTCACTCTTGACTTATGTAAGCAAGTAGGAGAATTATAATTGAGTTGATATCGTATGATATATACTATATAGCTTTTACGATGCACAAGCTGTAATAGTGTGGTCCTATAGCGTTGATATTTTTTTATCTGTTAAGCTTGTCTCTTTTTGGTTCTACTTACGTAAGCAGTATTTTATGCATGCTTTATGTTTTGACTCTTATTAAGTTTATTGTATAAAAATATAAATCCTGCTTTCTTTTTTAAAATGCTCCTCACTTCAAAGACGCAGGTGCCTGCTCCTCATGACTTGTGCTTTGTATGTGGTATGTGGACTCACAAACACTTTGCACTATCCATCTTTAGTAACTATTAGTCTCTTATTGTACCGCAGCACATAAGATATCTTAATAGAAGTATGGCCATGATATATGTTCATTTTGACATTCACACGTACTGCCTTGTGGAGAAACAGTGCCATCAGCAGCATTCCTGGGAGCTACTTTCTCCTTTTACCTTATATGCCTGCTAAATGACAGAATTCTCTTGAATTGAACTGATTTGTAATTTTGTTTGTCATCTTTTCATTATGTGTAGCTGCTTTAACCTGCTGAGTATTGTGCCAAATGAGTTTTCTCCAATCAAATTATGTTCTCTTGATTAATGAATTTTTTTGGGGGGTTTTTCATGGATGGCTAGGTTGTGGATCTTTCAGATTATGGCCGAATAAGAGGTAACCCTCGTTTCAACTATATTTTCTTTTGATCATTAATTTGAGATGCTGCTCATTTTCCCCGTGAGATTTGGAACTCATAAAGTAATCAATTGTATGATGCATGGCACATTAACCAAAAGAATAAAATATTAGTTTTTGATAGCGTGTCTATTATTATTATTATAATTTTAGAATATTAATTATTAGTTAAGGTTATTATTATTTATCTTAGATGGTTAGTAAATAAACATATTTTCTACATATGGTTCTAACGATATTCCGATATTATAATATTCTTCTGGTGATATGAGACTTAGTCAATCTTAATCTTTACAAATTGTGGAGTTTTATGTATGTTCATCTCAGTAGAATCAATAAGATTTAGTCAATCTTAATCAGTATAGATTCTGGAGTTTTATGCATGTTACCCAGAAACGTGATATGAATTTTCTTAATGATGTTGCAATATCTATAATATTCTTCTGGTTATATAAGATATACTCTATCTTTTATTTTTGAGAAGGATGATATAGTCAATCTTAATCAGTATAGATGAGGAGTTTTATGTTTGTTCATCTCAGTAGAATCAATAAGAGTATAGATTTTGGAATTTCATGTATGTTCACCTCTGTGGAATCATTTAAAAAGTATTGGGGTGAAAGTTATACAATAATTAGTGTGCGAAAATTGTTATTCTATTCATCCTTGAATGTTGGCTCCTGGTAAAGTCAGTGGGGAAGATCGTATTCAGTTTCTTCACAATCAAACCACTGCAAACTTTGAATCACACAGTGAAGGCCAGGTAGTTCGTCTGCGTATTCCACATTCTTTTCACTATTTAAAAATACACTTCTTTTTTGATGTAGTGATGATTGTTGATTGAATTTTATAGGGATGTGACACAGTTTTTGTGACACCAGTAGCTCGAACTATTGACATTTCGCATGCATGGGTCATGGTAATCCCGATTTAGTATTACTTTTATAATTTTTCTATAAAACTCTTCCAAAGTTTTATAATCAGTTTTTATTATCTGCACGTTACGTTAACAGGAAAAAGCAATTATACTGGTGGTCTCTCCAAAGACATGTGGGAGCATAATTGAAATGCTGAATAAGTATGCTTTTAGTTGTTTCCCTATGGTTTCAAACACATTTACTGCATCTTTCTATTACCTTTTGATTAAATTCTTTTGTTTTTAGCCCATTTTGGCTTTAGTTCCCAGGAATCACTTATGGCTTGACCTTTGAAAAAAAAAATACAATTATGACGCGAATTTTTTTCTGCTTTTACACTTGAGGCATGGTAGCAAAATTCAACTGACTGAAAGATGACGGGTATTGACTTTGCCACTTAATCAACAAACAATGTTATTCGGTATAAGATTCCAATGATCCTCGTCATTTTTCCATTACCAAATTTTGCTCCTGTGCCACACAGAGCAATGTTTGGGGCCATATTTGTGTTATCTCAAAAGGTCAAGTTACAAAGTCACGGTGGGTTAAACGCCAAGCCATAAGTGTGATAACAAACACTAGTTTCCACTAAAACTAGCTTTGTTTCAGAATACGCATATCCTTATTCATGTTCTCGTTTCTTTTCCTCAATAATAGATTCTTTATAAGGTTATCCACTCTGCACTTATAATTAAGGTCTAAATAGCAAATAATCTCTCAAAAATTGCCACCTTGGAGCAAAAACAATCCCAACAAAATGTTAGGCGCTGCGCACCCGCAGCTCTCTCTTTGTCTCTCTTCTGGTTTTCATGGCATAATTTGATGGAAATGTGCAGAACCACTTCATTTTTAGAAAGAAAACTGAAAGATGGTGATGACGAATTTCCACAAACAGTACGAGCCGCTTTACGATTGTCGCAATTGACTAACTGGAGAATTGAAGAATAATTTTTTTGCAAGAGTAGGGGAGACTGCCTCATCAAGCTTGGATTTGCTGGATTCAGATTGATATCCAACAAATTTGCTGAAAAGAAATGACAGTTGAAATCGACTCTGAGCATAACTCATGTGTCACCGAGGGCGAAGAACTAGAGAGAAAATTGGCAGCCTTTGTAGGTGAGAAGGAATAAATTCTGATCAGTTAAAGGAAACAGAAATCATGACTGCAAAATTTCAAGTCATCGATCAGCTTGAAGAAATTATAGAAGACCTAAAAGTCTGAGTTGGAGCTTAAAGAATATGAGAGCTACTGAAGTTAAACAACAATTATTGAATTAGTTGATTGAAAGGATGATTTATTGGCTAGGTATCTTATGTTGTCATAAAAAGGCTTCTCTCATTGTTCAGATCTTGTTGCAGGAAGTGCTTTTGGTAATGGAATTATGAATGTTTGAATTCTCGGAGTTGTATGTAATTACAAGTCACTGTGGTTTTTAATTTGATCCTGTGAAGAAGTTTATTTCGATTGCAACTGCCTTTTTTTTTAGTTTGGACTGAAGCATGCTTATTGGACTGACTCGGAAGGCTCTCATGTGGGAATTGGAAGTGCCATGAAAGGAGAAGAGAGATGCGGAGAGAGAGAAATGGAAGGGAAAGATGTTAAAAATGGTGGTAGGTGGGTCCAAAAAAAATAGAAAAAGCAAAAAGTTATTTTGTTTTTCTGATGGTGTCTCTGCAAACCATTAGCGGATGGTTTTTTGCACCACTTCTATAGGGGGCTGGCAGCGACTAATGTTTTATAGGGTTGTTTTTGCTCCGGGGTAGCAACCTTAAGGGCTTATTTAACTAATCTAATTACACTATGAAAATAACATGAAGCAAATAACTTTCTGTGATAGGTACATATTTTTCTCCGACAAGGTGGAAATTCAGGATATAACTAAACAGACCAGCATGTGTGCATTATTGGGTCCTAAAAGCAGCAAAGTATGTGTTAGTGGTAAATTTTCGATGGTTGAGGTCTTATATTTCCTGATTATGTTTCTTTCTTACACGTCGTTTCTGTCTTACATGTGATTTGGGGGCAGATAATGGATGAATTAAATCTAGGAGATCTTGTTGGAAAGCCATATGGCTCTCACAAGCATTACAGTGTAAGTTTTCATTCTGTGGAATTTGAAGTACTGCCATGTTTCTTTCCTAATTTCCATATTAAATCTAATGCTTCTTGTAATTTCAAGGTGTGTGCATTAGTATTAGGTCTAAACATGTATTCTTTTGGTATTGAGAGTTTAATAATTGTGTATTTTTTAAGTCCTGGAATATATAGTACTTATTGGTTATGTGAAAATTCTTGTAGACTTCTGAAGCTTTGTCACTACCTTAAACATGGTGTATTGTCCTTGGCTAGTGTCCGGTTTTTGTTCTCGAAAACGTCACTCCTTTATTTTTTTTTCTCTATATCAATAAAGATCGTGTAACTTTTGTTAAGTCATTGTTTCAAAACATAAAAGAAAAAACTTTTGTAAAGGCATCTATGGCACGTAGATGACTTTGTAGTTAGTTACTAAGATGCCACTAGGTCTGGCTGGCTCTTACATATTTCTGCAAATTTTGATCCATGCCACCATTAATAGTGGCAGGAAATATAGCAATATAAGTTGGAGTCTTTGAAAATTTAATGATTATGAGGCTTGTGTTAGATGATTACTGCTACATGTGTTGGCTATGTTATTCTTTCTGAGTTGTTTTTCACTTCACAAGTGTGTTTCTGTACTTCCTATTGTTATGCAGGTTAATGGGATGCCATTGACTGTGGCAGTAGGAAGTACCATTTCAGTGGATGGCTTCACGTTCATGATGGCTCCTTCTGCTGCAGAATCTGTCAGAAAGGCTCTTATGGATCGAGGGGCAGTTTCTATGAGTCCTAGTGCTTGGGAGACATTGAGGATCCTTCAAGGTGTCATAAATCTTATCTATCCACGGTTCTTAGCATTTCAGATTCTTGAATTTTCTAAATTGGTTGTAACATTATCCAAACTGCTTCTGCCAGAAATTATTCTTTTTGTGGTACATTAACCTTTGATCTTATGGAGTCACTAACATCATTAGACACCTGTAGGTAGACCAGCTCCTGGGAAAGAACTGACTCAGGAATATAATGTTTTAGAGGCTGGTCTCTGGAGGGCTGTTTCTTTGAATAAAGGTTACCTACAGAGATATTCTTTGTGTGAAGAAGACATTGGTCATCCAACCTATATGTTGAGCGCGGGACCTTTACCAAGTTATTGTGGGGCACAAATATCATCACTGTGGGCCGTTATGACAATTGGCTACTAAACGTGGACCACAATTCCATACCGGTTTACACGTCTACACATGAGTGGGCGTGTTGAGGTTCTACGTTTGTGACCCACATTGATTGGTAAAGATTTTGTGCTCAACATATAGGTTGAATGACCCTCTCCCTCCCTCCCTCCTGTATATGGTCTTTTAAAGGATTATAGGCTACTATAATAATTTAAAACAAAGTTGTTGTTTTGCAGGATGTTATAAAGGACAAGAGACCATCGCAAGACTTGTAACTTATGATGGAATCAAGCAGACATTATGGGGCATTCGTTTATCATCTCCAGTTGTAGCAGGCAGCATTATTACTGTAGGTGGGAAGAAGGTAATATAAAATCTATCTCAATGTCAAGGAAGTCCTGCTGCTACTAAATAGCCCATTTTGAGTTTCGAGTTGAAAAATGATGCCGTTTGAGCAAGCGTAAACACCTGCATATTTTAGTGCAAACATCTAAAGATATTGAGGACTGTATATCTGGTGCATTATTCTGTGCTGTTGTCTGCAACTTATGAACCTGAATGAAGTTGTGGTAATTAGAAAACTCTTTTACATTACAGGTGGGTACATTGACTAGCTACACAGATGGTACAAAAACTTCTGGGCCTTTTGGACTTGGGTATATTAAGAGGAGGACGGCTTCGGAAGGGGACTCTGTAACTGTTGGAGACGGTGTTGTTGGGACACTAGTTGAGGTTCCCTTCCTTAAGGACCAACGTCCACCATTGAAAGCCTAGTTCAGTAACTACAGGCTTCCTTTTTGAATTGTGTATTCATGTTCCTTCTCTTGAGGTATTTTATACATAACTTTTTGCACAGCAGAAAATAATGCTATATTGAGTTGGCTTATTATAAGGAAAGATAATTGGCCCAGAATGAAGTGAGAATGTAAGTGGTGGATCTCTCACGCGTTGTTGATTTTCATATGAAGTTGATTGCTCCTTTTAGTTATATGCAGTGAAACATCACGTCTGATTTATATCAAGCCAATTTCTTGAAGATCATCAGGTAATGCATACTTTCCATCTTTGAGGAATTCAGCATTTTCTTCAACGGGAAAATGATTCTTTATGTGATAAATGTGTAGAGTATATACACAATTATACAATACCTACCACTCGAAACTAAGAGAGCCGTTTCTCCGACTCAACTCCCCAACACGATGTGTCTACTTATCTATCTCTTGATTCAAAATAGAGTAGCTTTGGAATATCCTTTTAACGATGGGCATGAAAACTGCTCATTAGTCCAATGATGAAGAACTTTCTTCTAAAATGTTTACTATCTGCACCCGTTGATCGTTGCTGAGTTCAGCTGGAAAATCAACCAAGAACTTGAGTCTGAGGTTTCCTCTTTTAGCTTGCTTTGAAATAGGCATACCTTGTCCAGGTATGATCTTCTCGTATCCAGGATATATGATATCATCTATCGACACTGTCATGTGCCCTCCGCCTAAAAGAGGGATCGGAGTGGTGCATCCTGTGAGAGCTTGAACTAGAGGGACCTCGACTCCGAGCTCCAAATCATTTCCATCTCTTTGGAATAAAGGATGCTTTTTCTCATCAATGGAAAATATTAAGTCAGCTGGGAGGGTCCCTGGCCTTTCGTCTCCCTTCCCTTCAAATGTGATCTTCGTCCCCTTCTTCCATCCCGGCTGCACTTGGATTACTAGTAGCTCTTCCTCTTCGACGATTAACCTGTCATCAACTTCTTATGTGCTTTTAGTTTATGTTATTCCATTGAAGTAGTTAGTTCATTTACTGTTATTACGTGGCAACTAGACCCATACTTTCTGAAGAAAAGTAGTAAACGTTTTGGGTCTAGTTGCCACGTGTCACCTAATAGTCCGGGTGTACGTATAGTACACCCACTAACAATAGATTTCTGCAAACATTAGATCCCAAAAGCCAGAAGCATCGTACCCTGAATCCGAGATGGCATCTCTTGTGATCTTGATCTTCTTGACACATCCAAGGCACAATTCCTCAAGGGTGCATTCTATCTTCTTCTCGATGGGCGGAGGTTTTACCCGAGCTGCTGATTGCGAGAAGAAAATAGGGGTGCTGCATCTCCGGCTTGCTACTTTTGAAAGAGCGATTTCCTCTGCAGACGCGGTGGGTGTTGTTGCCGTGACTCCTCCAGACGAAGCATAGAAATCGACATGAGGGTAAGGAGGAGGCACGTTTCTTTTAATTGTATTCGTGGGGCTCATTGTTCGGCTCGTTGTGCGTGAAATGAGCGTTGGATGGGAAATGTGGAACCCGTTGCCTTTGTCATTCTCTTGGGACTTCTTCTTCTTGTGCTTTGGCTTACGATCGCCATTAACTTCGCCCGTGTTGTTGAGGCTATCTTCTTCTCTTTTCTTGAGGCTGAGAGTCTGAAATTCGTAAAACTATATATTTATGAGATGAAGAAAAGGAAAACGAATGAATGTGGGTGAAGAGATGGTTCTTACCCTGTAGGCTTCATTGATGGAGAAAAACTTGGCCTCCGCTTCGGATTTGTTGGAAGGATTTCGATCGGGATGCCATTTCATGACCAGAGATTTGTAAGCTTTACAAATCTCTGAGAGGGATGCAGACTTTGGAATTCCAAGAATGCTGTACAAGTTTGATGTTTGTGACTTCGAAGAATCTCCCATCTGCAGGGAGAAAATCGGGCGAGAGAGGAAATGGAAATGAAATTTGCAGAGAAAGGAAAGAAAGGTAAGAAAAATAAAATGTTATGTTGTGTTGTGTTAAGATGGAGAGGATGGAAGGCAAAATCAATTATTATTAGCAAAAATGCCACCACGGAGCGCTTTATTAGGAGGCATTCTGAGGCATCTTTGGTTCAATCCCTAAAACAACACCAAAATAATCTATCTATGCCTATAACAAAAGAGTATTATTTCACAATATTGGGTTTGCCTACTATGCCTTTTGTATATCTTTAAATTATGGACGATATAGTAATATAATAAATTGTGTTTATATTAAACTAACAAAATATATTATTTACATAGATATTTCTTATAATTATCTCTTTGGTTAAATACACGTAATGGTCCGAACTTTGACTTATACGATTATTTTATGGTCTTGAACTTTTAAAAATTACTACTCTGTCCGTTCAGTTTATATAGAGATAGTTGACTATCTTTTTGTGAGACATAAAGGCAGTCAACTATCTCTTTTTTAAACGGGACGAATGGAGTATAAAATTAGTCTGAAATTTGACCCTCATAGTGATTTTCCAAACTATAAAAAATGATAAAATTGACCTTAACTTGGATCCCATAGTGAATTTATGATCACGCAATGAAATCCGACAACAGAAAATAGACATATACGCATGTTTGTTGATTTGTTCAAACGAGATCAAACAACTCTAATTAATTTAAACTCTTATTAAAAAAATCATATTATTTGTGCCAAATGACTTGTCAGGGCGATTTCTCACTAGATCAGCTGGCTTCTTGCCTTTGTAGCGGCAGAGTGAGTAGCAGTAGGCTGGCTCATTGCTGCTTGAACAAATCTCTCAGAAGCACTAACATTGGCGTGAGCCTGTGAAGACGAACCACTGAAACAGATTCTTCTTTTGCAAGAAGGCGCGTTACGGCAACTTTTCGATGACATTAATTGCGTGAGACGATTTATTCTTAAGTATTCATTCCCTTAATGGTCATCATATAACTCACAAGTTGGAAAATAAAATTAGGACTTCAATTTAATCTATAAAAAAGGAAATTTCACTATTTGAAAAGTAACACAAGGATAAGAAACCTCGAAGTATATGTTATTCACAAACAAGCAAAAGCAATTTGTTTATCCATCCTATAATAAACTAAACAAGAATCCCTATTGCTCAAAATCATCACACAAGAACAATTTACAAGTTGGAATTGTGCAAACTCCTTCCACCATTTTAAACATATATCACAAGTTCACCATCATATCCCTGTTGCAAAAGGAGCATAGAGTGGCCTATCTAGAATATGAGGCACCTCAATATCACCTTCCAACATTCTCAATGCATCCAAAATCGTTGGCCTCAAAGCCACCATCAAGTGAGCACACAATATCCCAACTCTCACAAATCTCTCCATCACCATCTCCGGGTACCTTTCATTCAACAACGAACGATCCAACACTTCCTCGATCTTCCCGGCTTTCACCAACGGCCACACCCAATCCGTTATCAAAACCGTTGACGAAGAAAAATCAAGCGCCTTCCTCCCACACATAACTTCAAGAACCACTATCCCAAAACTATAAACATCGCTCTTTTCAGTGAGATGCCCATACAGAGCATACTCCGGAGCCAGGTAACCATGTGTTCCTGCTATTCTCGTCGTGAGATGAGATGCCCCATCTTTTCCTCGCTTAGCAAGCCCGAAATCCGCCACCCTAGCCCTCATGCACGAATCAAGAAGTATGTTTGTCGGCTTGATATCCCTATGGTACACCGGAGGGTCCACACCATGATGAAGATACACTAAAGCATTAGCCACATCCAAGATCACACTCTTCCTCTGCGCCCAACTCATCGCCTCCTTCTTCCTCTTCTTCGGGAACAAATGCTCGCCTAGATTCCCATTCGGCATGTAATCGTACACAAGGTATTTCTCCGTCTCCGTTCTGTTGACACAGCACCCTCGAAGAGGAACCACATTTCTATGCCTCAAACTACTGATGATCTCCACTTCGGATATAAACTCCTCATCGCCTTCGAACTCATTATCCACAAGTTTCTTCACAGCAATCAAACTTCCATCAGCTAGCTTCCCTTTGTACACACCTCCAAACCTACCTTTCCCGATCAAATTCTTGGCTGCAAAATTATCAGTCACTCTCTCAATCTCTCCGGCCTCGTACCACAACGAGTCCGCCTTTGGCCTCCAATTCAGCAACGATCTCTCTTCCTCGGAATCAAACTCCTCCAAACTCCGAACACCTCCCTTTAACCGGAAACCGATCAAACAAGTAACCACCACCACCACCACCGCGGCAGCAAAACCAGCTCCGATGGAGGCAAACACAATACTCCGATCATCTCCACCTCCGGCAGCAGAGATCAAAGGCAAACCAAAGATGCAAGAAAGTGCACTATCGCTCTGAGCTCCCAAATCATGGACTACTCCAGCAGCATACAAAATGGTGTAATGAAAGCAGCCTCTGGAGTGAGAATCATTACCGTCAATGGCTAGAAGTCGAGACAGAGTCCGAAAACCGGCCATCACGCAAGAATCGCAGGCGGAGAGGCCGGAGAGATCGTGCTTGCAGCCGTCGTCGAGTGGGGTCGACTTCCCCATGAGCTCCACCCAGTCTAGCTTGGTTTGGATTCCTGCACAGACGTCGGTGGTGTTGACGAAGCGTTGAGGGTCGAAGCATGTGTGAATGAGGTCATGGCGGAGGCGGAGGCGGTTGAGTTCGGTTTGGAAATCGGAGAGGCAGGAGGCGGAGGTTTGGAGATCAGGGAGGCGGAAGAGGCTGGTGTTGTTGAGGTGTTGAGCGAAGGCTACGCCGTAGAGGCTCGTAAGCGTTTGGCAGCAGCTAGTTGTAGAAGAAGAAGGGTCGTCGAGGTTTGAAGGTGCTGCAATGGCGGAATTCTTGCAAGATGAGGAGTCCCATGGGATTTTAACAACGTAATCAAGATTTAGGGGACATGGAGATGGAGCGCATGTGAATAATCGCGGTAAAATCAAGAGATGGGCGATAGGGATGAGGATAAACAACATGATTTCTTCTTACTCTTTACATATTTGAATACCTGCACTCCATCTTCAATGAGAATAATATATTCACTCAAAGAAGAGAGAAAGAGAAAAAATGTTAGTAGTAGGTTTCACCAATTTTTATTTTAGTCAAAAGAAGGAAAAATTAGGAAAGTGATGGGCGTTTTTCTCTATTACTGGGAAAATCTCATCTCTACGAAATTTCTTGCTATTGACGAGAGAGCAAACGTTGACTCATTAAATACATACATCATCTTGTGGAACAATGACCACACATCGTCTGAAAACATAATGTATGTGGAAATATTTATTGGACGACATTATGAATTTGTATTAGCAAATTTTGTTAGCTTCAAATTGTTAATTAATAATTCAATCCACTAATTAGCAAAGAGATTATGGAGCGAATCTTCATTTTTATTTATTTTTTTGATTTACTATATTTAGAAATCATATATCTAAATGGTATATTAATTATTCATTAAACTTTTTCTATCATCTCTCTTTCTGTATGATCTGTGCTGTTACATCTTTTTTTACAAATTTTGTTAGTTTAGTTCAATTTTTTCTTTTTCTTTTCTTTTTAATAGATTGATGCAATATCAAGTAAAATCAAGATAAAAAAATATTCATAAATCCTAATTATATATGCAACCCTTTAATAAAAAGTGATATTGACACACCCATACCTTATTTATGAAAATATCAACTTTAACATAATTGATTAACTAATAACTAAAATAATATAACTATGGTTGAGAAATAAAATCAATTAGGTATGATTAATTGAATAGGAAAAACATTAAAAGAAAAACTAATCTAAAATATCAAAAAGAACAAAAAGCAAAAATTGAAAATAAATGTAAATCCATTGAAAATGAATAAGAAAAAACATAAAAATAAATTGAATTATATGAATTATGAACCAAATATTTATGTAAAGCAGTGGATGACAGCACCTTATTGGTGCACTAACATATGGTGCTGTGCACACCAGGTGATCCCCTCCATTGATCTGTCAATTCTATCTAGCAATCTAGAGGCTTATTTGTTCGTAATTTTATTGGAGGAATTTGAAGGAAATTTGGGAGGAGACCAGGTCTGCCATTTTTTGTTTTTTCATGTGTACCAATGGGGGAGAGTGGTGATATTGGAAATGTCAATTATATCCCTAGATTATCATTTAACTACATACTCTTACAACACTAAGGTCAGTTATCTCCAATCATAAATTCTATTTTACATAGTAACTAGAACGTTGGCCCGCACGATGTGCGGAAAATTCATTTAGTAAAAAATAATTCAAATATATTTATTTTAAAAATAGTATGCAATTACATTATAAGTACAAATACAAACCCTGCCAATAGACCATCCCAAAATTCATCTTTTTGTAAAATAATATCAAAGTTAAAAAAAATTTATAGATCAAAATTGTCATATTTTCATGGATCGTTTGATGATACACAAATCTTTCAGAGCGCACGTAACATATATACTATGTATATTTACGAACACATCATAGCATATTTAAGTTTTACATAATATTTAAAGATTGATATTTAGACTGTATACGATATGAAGAAATTATTTTAACCTTTATTTTAGAAAGTGTATAATGAAAAACTGATTTATTTATTTATTTATTTATTTATTTATTTATTTATTTATTTATTTATAATTTGATGAATTGAGGAAAAATTGAAGGTTATTTATGAAAAGAATGGTCAATCTACCTTTAGCTAGCTTCTTAAAGTCGCTTCGTAATTTCACTTTTATCTCATTAAGTTTTAGGACTCCTCATGTAAATTATATATATGTATGTTAGTAATTGGAAACGAAAGAAATTCATAGTGATTTTTCAAAAATAGGTATCAAATTAACGTTCTCTCGTCATATTCTTCTAAAATTTGATCTAGTTATTTTCTTAATATTCAATTTGAAAAATTAAGTTCATAATTATGTTTTATGATTTTGATATATTATTATTTTTGTTGTTCTATTGCATGGCATTATGTTCATAAATTTGAATTTTTGTATTATCAAATTTCAATAAAATAAAGAACGTATTAAAACTAATATATCTTTCTACACTATTCTATTACTCACAATCTTCGCAAATTAAGAGTTTAATTGCAAAAACTGCTCTTCATTGGAAGAATCTTTGCAAAGATAACATACCCAAACAAAACAAAACAAAAAAAATACAGATAAAATATCGCAACAAAGTCGACAAATTAACCAATGTAAATTGATTCAGAAAACTTGGAAACATAATTTTATTAGACAAATGATACTCCTCGCCCTCGGTTCATGTAAATTTGGGCGTCACATCAAGTAACATTAAATTGCTTTAAATGACATTTTTAGTTTGAACATTTGATATTAACAATAAACAACTAATTAAAACTATTTCGTGTTACCACATTATAAGAGAAC
Source organism: Mentha longifolia (assembly GCA_001642375.2). Classification (NCBI taxonomy): domain Eukaryota; kingdom Viridiplantae; phylum Streptophyta; class Magnoliopsida; order Lamiales; family Lamiaceae; genus Mentha; species Mentha longifolia. Next base: position 21,617,937 of record CM038120.1, on the reverse strand, counting down.
ATATATAATTTGCATTGCTATCGAACTCAACTAATTACCCTAGATACCTTTAATTTTTAGGAAGAAAACAACCATGAATCAATAAAATAAATAGCTAACCTCAATGACGATGAAAAAACTGTAAAATTAGAAAAAGAAGAAAAAAAGACACAAACATAGGGAGGGAGAGAAAGGGAGAAGTATTGAAATCAAATTAATAAAAGCTCGGAACGGTGGCACTTACAACGACGACGAACATGTATTAAGGAGAGAGAGTGACATGGTGAAAATATGTGAGGGAAATTTGGGATGGAAACATTTATATGGGGTTGTAACTGTTTGTAGGAAGCGGTAGAGTTGTGTCTCTTTGAGATATTGACACAACGTTTCAAAATTGGCATAAAAAAATATGTATAAAAAAAGTAATTAGAAAATTACCAAATTAGCCCTCGTACTCTGCTTTTATATAGTATAGATGTTTTTCTACCTACTGCGAGCATACTTAATATACCCACATATGAGGTGACAACATTATATTTAAGGAAAAAATTAATTAGTATACCTTATAAAAATAAACCTACCAAAATAAGCTAAACCCTAAAGGAAAAATTATTAACGTAGCACATTAAGCGTGCCCACGGTGGGTAGGGAAGCATTTCTCACAGCATGCTATACTTCAAAATACATCATTGCATACTTCATTTTAAAAATTCATTCCACGTGCTTTATATACATACTCTATACGTAATTTTTCATTTATTTTACATAATTAACATTTATTAATATATCACAAATATTGAATAATTGAGAAAATTGTATCTTATGAAATAAATATATTGTTAATTTTTTGTTGATATAAATCAAATATGTAAAATTAAATAAAAATTCCAAAAAATAATAATAAATAAAATATATAATAAGATTAATTATAAATCAAATTATATTAATGAAATCTAATTAAACTATTATTTTTATAGTGTAATATTGTTCAAATAGTGAAAATAAAGTACAGTTAAAATACACCCCATATTCCAAAATAAAGCGTCCATTGGAGTCTTGGAGATGCACTTACAATACTAAACACACGTTTCTTAAATTCCGTGCTGAAAAAAAAATATACCTCTCAAACGTAACGTGGAGAGTATATTTCAATCCCCAATTATAAATGAGTTTGATCTCATGTAGACACGCAAATTATAATTTAGAATTGATATCTATTTAATTATCATCTAGTTTTGTATTGTTTTTAAGTTTTTTTTTTTTTTTTTGGTTGTATACTTGCAATACATGCAATATCACACTCATTAAACTGGAAACTCAATTATCATATTACAGGTGGATGATGCTGATGCTGTCCAGACCTAGATTTAGAACAATTTAGGGAGAGTAAATCAAAGGGAAAAAGAAAGAAAGAAATCAAGATTTCATGTGCATTGTAAAAGCCATAGCAAATTCATTCACTGGGGCAGAAAATTTAAAACGCCGATGCAAGATTCAAACATCAACATTGAATGATAATATTATCTGTGAATGCAAAAGATTGCCGAATTCAACATCCTAAACAAAACTCAAATTTCACCAAAACAGAGTAAACAATATTAGTAGGATATAAAACCAAATACCAAATAATAAATCTACTCATCATCGAAGAGTGACATCCCAATTTCATCATCACTCTCCTCCTTCTCTTCCTCCTTAGGTGCTGGAGGTGCCTCTGCAGCTGCACCACCACCTGAGGCTGCCACGGCAGCGCCTCCGCCTCCAGCGATGGCTCCACCACCTCCACCTCCAATAATCACCTGCATTATTCATTATTCATTCATTTAATATCAAGTCGTTCTTACCATACATGATTATGAATGATTGGGCATCTAAAACAAAAAAGGAAACCAAAACTCAGAAACATGTTCAAATTATCAATCGCGTCCATATATTCCAATTTATTCGACAATCACCAACTACGAGCCAAAATTGAATCGAGAATAGCTCAACAATACAGTATTAGCGCGGCAATAATCGGAGAGATGTACATAAATCAAATCATTGATTAATAAAAAACCTAAACCTACCAAACGCCAACCGGAAAGATTTGCAGGAATAACAACAAATACGAAATAACAAAGGAAAACCTGAAAGACGGCAGATTTAGGAGTGACGAAGGAGAAGGAGGACTGGGCGGCGCCGGAGTCAACGGCGTGAGCAGCCTGAACGAGCTTACGCTGGAGAGCAAAGGTGGAGTCAGCCGTAGCCTCGAGGTCGCCGTTAAGCTGCTTGGCCGTCCAGTCGGAACCGGATTCCTTGCATACAAACGTGAAAACTCCCATTTTTTCTGATGATTTTTAAGCTTCTTGTTGATTCGGCGGAGAGGGATGCACGAAATCTGTGCCGCAGGCAATTTTAAGGGTGCGGGCGAGGTAGGATTTAGGGTTTTACGTTAAGGATAGTGGGGTCGTAATGACTGATCTACCCTTTCGAGTTAATACTAATTACGTTTGAGTTTTCTTCATATGTTTTAGTCTTGATGGCGGGTGTTGATGAGTAAACCGCCCGGTTCAATACAGAGTTAACTTAAAAATCAAGTCGGTTGATAAATTAGCCTACGGTTAATCAATATCATAAAAAAAAATTAAAAATTCACAATTCATAACTTGAAAATTAAATAATAAAATAAAAATGTAGGCAAAGCATACAATAGGCAAATCATCGTTAAAAAATAATACTTCCTCCGTCCCAATTCACTAGTCCTATATGCTATTTTGGATCGTCAGATTTCAATAGTCCTGTTTTTATAAAAGGAAATAATTAGGCCAATCAAAAAGCATTAAATTCTATTGGACTCCTCATCCCTTTAATTTTACATACTCTCCTAAAATCATATGTAGAAAAGAAACATGATTAGTTAACTAGGATGTAGGGAGTAAGTGAGAAGATTTTGTTTTTTTAAAAAAGAGAAAAATAAAAAACACAAAAATGTTGGATCTCTAACTGATTCATAGGAAACTTAATTAGAAAACCGAGCTAGGACTGTTGTATTTTTATTTTTAATTTTTCTCAATCTTATCGAACCACAATTGTACTAAATTTATTAAACCAGTAGATTTCGGTGTGTGTGAGGGACCGCTTGGCCGAACCAAGGCAATGCACCTCCATAGGAAGTAAGCTATACTAAGGCATAAACTATATTCATTCCCAGGTGTGTCTTACTTTATTACACAGTCTCAGCCACTCCAGAACTCCTCCCTCTCATTACACAGTCTCAGCCACTTACAAATACCACCACCATCGAACTTCACCGCACTGTCATAACCATACCAATAAATGAATCAAAATTAAATTTCGCGATCTCGGTTAAGAGAATAAATAGTAGAAGATTTGAACCAGAATCCCTCTCGGGGAAGCCGCAGTCTGCGAAAAATGAAGGAAGAAGGGCGATGGAGAGATAATCATAGGACCTGAGATATTCCTTTCAACACCCTTAAGAAAAATAACCTATCAACAAGTAAAGAGAGAATTTAAAATAAAAGCCCAATATTAAATCAAGTTGGCTTTCATATCAATATTACTGCTCATTTGGAAGGAATTTTTTGTATTACTTTGAAACCTCCTCAAACTCCGTCGGGACCTACCCACTCCTCTCTCCATCCACGCTTCTTCTTTATTTTTCTACGATTGCGCCAATTCATCCCCATTTGCTTTCTGGTTTAAATATTTTTATGTTTCGTCTTCTATTTCTATTCTTGAAATTGTTAATCGCTGGATATGAACAATCTAAAAATTTATAAAACAGCGCGAGTGAAAATCTAATTTTGAATAATTGAGGGACAACGGCTGCGACAATGAATTTCTGGTGGTGGTTGTAATTGCGAGTGGAAGGGACTACAATGAGAGAGGAAAATGGATTATAGCTTAGAACGGTTAATCCTGGATTGTAGAAATCTCTGGTAGCAGAGATTTTGAATAGTGAAATTTATTTATATTTTTGCAAAAGAATCAAAGAAAATCTATGGAGTATTAAAATTCATAAATTATTGAATACTTAAAGATTTTTTAAGACTTTTTAAAATTAATATGGATACTTTATGATTTTTAAAGACTTTTCAAAATCCGAATTGAATACCCCAGACTTTAAAAGTCTTAAAAAATCCTACAGATTCCACAACCAATACAGCCCCTTAGTCTAAATGATTCTTTCTATTGGCGAAGTCATACCATTGGCAAAAGTGAAATCAATAAAATAGAAAATCCACCGATTGTTCGAATGAGATCCTCTGTATTGAGGATAGAGAATCTCACGTGCCAATTTCTGGCATTTTAGGCTTTCATAGCAGTATTCCAACACTTGTTTTGAGCAAACAAGTAACGGATTCTTGATCTTAGATCTTTTGTTTACTTTTTCGGAAATATGGTACAAGATCAGGAAAATAAAAATAAGCGATTTCAATTAGGCCAGAAAAGAATAAACCATGAGGAAATCAAAGTTGGTAAACAGCATAAAAAGAGTCAAGAAAATGAATTATTTGATGGGATTGTGTGTGAGGGCATGAGTTAAATAATACTAGTAGCATAGCTAGGGGCCTCATTTTTTTATCATATAGTAAGACACATAGGAAATTAAATCATTAATTAATTAAAAAAAATGAAAACCACACAAAACTCTTGGTGCCCCATTTCATTGTGCACTATAAAGGCCCCTTATCGCTAAATAAAATCAATCAATCGTAGATGATCCCACCCTTGGCCCCATTATTGAAAGACCCATTTCAACATTAATTGTTCATCTCTTCACCACATGTACATACACATACACATTCACTAATATATATACACACATATATGTATATATGCATAGCCATTCCCTTCGTGCTGATTCCTCCTTCCTATTTGTTTCTAACTAGTGTTTGTTAGAGAGAGAGAGAGAGAGAGAATGGATGGGAAATTTGGTTGCTATAATTATGAGAATTCGAAGTCAAATTCGAAGAAGAAGAAGAAGGAGGAGGAAGATTTGATGATGAGTTCAAGTGAGGAACTAAGTTTCAAGAATCTATCAAAGCTTGTAGTTCCACCACTGGGTGTTTCAGCTGGTTTCAGTACCAACAATGTTTCTAATGGAAGAATCATCTCTCCCATGGATACAAGATACAGGTGAGCCATCTTCTCTCTACACCTTATATAAAATGTGTACGTAAATTTATCCTAGACATACTTAATATGCACAAGGTCAGGAAAATATTTACATATTATTTACATATCCTAGACATACTCAGGACATATTTATCCTGATCTTGTACCATTTTCAGGATATGTAAATAATATTTTTATTTTTATATAACAATATTATGTAAATAATTCTTTTATTCAGGATATGTTCTCTTTGTTGGAAAAATTTTCCCTCTTTTCCTTAATTTCTATGATGATTAATTTTCTCCGGACATGACATAAATTTTTTACGGTACTATTTTTTTTTATCTCTTTTTTTTCTATCAAATAAAACATACTCTTCAGGTTTAGTTTATTTTAGTAGAATTTAATTTTTCTTTTTTTTTTATAAGATTTATTTTAAAGATATATTTATAATAATTATATACATATAAATATTTTATCGTAACATCATTCGTATGTTCATAATGAGTAGTGGTAGCATTCCTTAGGACCGTCGATAGGATTGTGAAATTACCCTATAATTGATGCACGTGCATGTTTATTGCGATTAGTATGAAAAGGATGACACAAGCTTTTAATAATGTTTTTGGTGTGTATTAAGGAAAATGCCAACATATATTTATTTATAGATGTACTGTACAACATATATGTGTGTGTTCATTTGATATTTTGGCTTTAATTAATAGATAAGTTGGGTGATTAGTAGCTATATTAATATTCAATATGGACCACGATAATGTTCGATTAGGCACAGGTGATTGGCCTAAATTCTAATAAACCTACAATTAGCTAGGAGTATAACAAGTCAAATTTAATTACTCTCGTTGAAATACAACTATTTAGAACTCAAGATACATAAACATACATAACGAACGAGGAAGTTCTAGTCTGTAGACTCTATACCTACATGTACATGTACACCCCACAATGGAGAAGATAGAGTGCATATATTGAATATGGTCATTTCCCTTTCCAATCCTAAAAAGGCTAAAAGTTTTTATAAATTTGTTTGTTATGCATTTGTGAATATCTTGACGGGATCATCTGTCCCAATTTTGGTATCCCAATTGTATTCTAAATTTTAATTTTTATTAATTTTATATTTTTTAATAAAAATAAAAAAGGCTATGAAGTATAATATAGGAAATCATATAGACATTTATAAATTAAAATTAATATTTTTTTTATAATTATATACTCTAATTTTAGATTTATCAATCCTAATATAACTAATAAAAATCAAATTAAATGTTACGGAGTAAAAAATAATTATAAAAACCCTAATTGGATAAGTGAACTGTAGAAAAATATTAGGAACATACTCAGGTCAGCCAGAGGCACCGTGCGGCCAGTTAAAACACTGACACTTTTATTCATGTAGATTAACACTTTTCTGTATAAAGATTGACACTTTTAAAAATTGGCATTTTATTCGTAAAATAATTATGTTAAAGATTGACATTTTTATTCATATAGATTAGCAATTTTCTGTATAAAGATTGACACTTGACCCGGCCACACTATGTGACCAACCTCACTCAAGTTTTTGTCAAAATATTATATAAAATTAAATTAGATCGTCATAAATTAAAATCATTTAAGAAAAATGGATGAAACTAATAAAAATTAGAATTTGAGATACGAATGAGACACCAAAATTAGGAAACGAGATAAGATTTATACTAATATATATATATTAGTTGGTTTGATATATATAAATATTAGCTTATATATTAAAGAATTTGTTGTACCTGATTAAAAATGAATGGTGGAAATGGGAAATAATTAATGGTGGTGGTGTGGTTGGTGCAGGTGTTGGGAGACATTGATGATAGCAATGGTGATGTACTCGGCGTGGGTGTGTCCTTACGAGATTGCTTTTCTTGGCTCCGATCCAACCCCACCACTCTACATAGCTGATAACATCGTCGACATCTTTTTTGCCGTCGATATTATTCTCACTTTTTTCGTTGCCTACATCGATTCCACCACTCAATTATTGGTTCTTGATTCCAAAAAGATTGCTAAAAGGTAATTACCTACTTTCTTTTCTTCCATATCCTCATTCCTCTTTTTATATTCTCCATATATCCTCCATCAAATCTTGTATTTTCAAACTTTATTACTATTATTTTTCCAACTTTAGTACTATTACTCATACTAATCGCATATATAAATGCTCATGACTATGACACTTTAATGACCTACCTAGCTGATTGATGAGATGGTATCACTATTTTTTTTTTTACCAGAATACACACTTATTTGTACGCACGCAGGATGACTAGAACACCAGACTTCATAATATAGGCAAAAACTGTGTTACACCCTTATATCAAACTTCGTACGAAGTAATTATGTAATGTCCGTGTTCAAATCCTTATTTGAGGAAAAATACTGCATTAACCTACAATAATTGAATATTAGATTATTTAATATATTTGGCTAGGTAAATCAATTATCTTATCGAAATAGCTTCACTATTTCGTTAAAAAAATTAAAAGGAGCACTCAATCAAGAAAATATAAAATCTAGCGTATCATTAGATGGAAAAAACTAGGTGAGGCGTTATATTATTAGAGAAGTAACATTGATGTTTCCCCTTTTAGCAAAGATAAGATTGGGAATGTGCGATTCCTAAATTCTGGCGGGGTGCGGGGGAATAATTCTTGAATTTGTATTCTATTTTTTTTCGTTTTTATCTTTAAGAAAATCTTTTTCTTTCTTCGCCTTAAAATATAGATGAGGTCGATTAACAAATGCCCTAGTAGAACTCTTGTGGGCCTCTCTCTATATCCTGCCGACCAATCAAGTAGAACATGATAGTGGACAGAAAGGAAATACTCCTTGCGTACATGTGTTGGTCTAGCAGTAAGAGGTCTACGTCGAAGATCAAAGATCTTGAGTTCAAATCTTCTGAGACGCAGCCTTTAAATTTCTTATTAATCATATTTTTTTTAAAAGAAAAAGAAAATACTCCCTTCGTTCTTTTATTAAAAATCTTGAGTACCTTGAGTAATTGTGATTAAAAAAAAAAAAATGCATGCAGGTACCTATCAACATGGTTCATAATGGATGTAACGTCAACCATACCATTCGAGACCATAGCATTCTTGGTTACCGGCAAACATCATACAGGAGTCTCCTACTCCGTCCTTGGCATGCTCCGATTTTGGCGTCTCCGTCGTGTCAAGAGTTACTTTACCAGGTACTTACCTTTATTAATCAATCATATATACTCATTATGTCCCATTATTTTTGTCATATAATTATATTACATGCCAGGATCGAAAAGGACATCAGATTTAGCTATTTTTGGGTCAGATGTGCTAGACTCCTATTTGTAAGTATAAATAAATCTTGAACCATCAACTTTCCAATACGTACGACCATGTTTGATATAAGATCCTCTATCCCACTTGATATATATCCACTTGTGTACTACTATTAGTCATTTTTTATATAATATAAAAAATTCAATAATTTCAATATATATATTGCTTTTGTTTAATTATAAATAAATAATTAGAATTGAATTATATTCAAATAGGGTTTTAATTAATTAAGATTCAAAATTTCTGTTAACAATTGATTATAATGGTTTGATTTATTCCATCTATGAAAATCAGACTCAATTGTATTGGTTAATTTGAGTCTGATGATTTCATAGAAAATTATCATTTATCAACGGAACGGAGGAAATATTTATTAATCGAACACGAGTGATACAAATAAAATGGTGGGATAGAGGATAGAAACGAGGTAATTAAATTAAAGGTAAGAATAAGTTGAGGTGAAATAAAATGTGGATTAATTTTGTTTAGGTAACATTACTACAAGCGCACTGTGCAGCATGCTTGGCATACTTGTTGGCTGTAAAGTATCCGAACGAAGGGAACACGTGGATCGGATCGGCCATACCTAATTTCAGAGAGACGAGCGTTTGGATCAGATACATTTCAGCCTTGTATTGGTCGACCACCACCATGACCACCGTTGGCTATGGAGATATACACGCACAAAACACTCTCGAGATGGCTTTCATTATCTGTTACATGCTCTTCAACTTGGGCCTAACTGCTTATATCATTGGCAACATGACCAACTTAGTCGTCGAGGGCACCCGTCGAACTATGGAATTCGTAAGTCTCATATTTCCAAATCAGATCTATTGACATTTCCTATTGCATCAATAGATGATTGTCACGTGTTCATAATTTTTCCAAAACAACTAATATTTTATATTTTCTATTAACAAAAAATGTCTGATTTTAGAAAATATTATGAACACGTGACGATCATTGATTGATGCAATAGAAGATGTCACACAGAATAGCAATAAATGATTTGCATATGTGTTTCTTTGTTTGTATAGAGAAGTAGCATTGAAGCAGCATCAAGTTTCGTGTCCCGGAATCATTTGCCTCAGAGGTTGAAAGACCAGATTCTAGCATACATGTGCCTTAGATTTAAAGCTGAAAGCTTGAACCAACAAGAGCTCATAAAACAGTTGCCCAAGACAATCTGTACAAGCATACAACACCATTTGTTCTTGCCCACTGTGCAAAGGGTTTATCTCTTTAAGGGCGTTTCGAGGGAAATCCTCATGCTTCTGGTCAGATTAATTCTAGCTACATGCCTGTCTCATTTTATTTGACACGTTTATATTACTTTATACTCACATATATTCAAAAAACGTGTCAAGTTGAACATGACGTTCATTTAACATGTGAGATGATACGAATGATCAGGTTGCAGATATGAAAGCAGAATATATCCCCCCACGAGAGGATGTTATAATGCAGAACGAGGCACCGGACGATGTCTACATAATCGTGTCTGGAGAAATTGAGATGATCGATTGTGAAACGGACAAAGAGAAAGTTGTTTGGGAGTTGAGTTCAGGTGGAATGTTTGGAGAAGTTGGAGCTTTCTGCTCGATGCCTCAAAGCTTCACATATCGAACCAAGACACTTTCGCAGCTGCTAAGGCTCAAAACCTCTTCTCTACTCGGTGCAATGAAGACTAGACAAGAGGATAACGTCATCATGCTCAAAAACTTTCTTCAGGTATGTAGAAAAGTCTTGCCAAACAAAAGTTTTTGATACGAAATAACATGTACATAGTTTTTTTCTTATAGAATAAGCTATATATAAAAAATAAGAATATATTTGAATCATTCATCACAGTAAGATATAAGACTATTATTAAATTCAGCATGATTTTGATCTGCAATAAGCATGACATTAATTATATATATACAATTTCATTCTTAAGTATTTTCAAGCTTAATACAATTACAATTATAGATCAAATTAAGATCAATAGTCTATTCATATTTCTCACAATAGCACTTGTTTCTATATATATTCATATTTCTTGCATAAGATTAATTACTGGTATTTCTTATACTATGACTTATTTTTGTATGAACTCTATCTCACACACTGGACCATTTTGATCTTAATATGATTTACGGTTCATCATGCATGGTAGAAGCATGCTTTTGTACCCAATAAGCATGATAATACTTCTACATCAAATTATATATCAATAAGCATGGCCATAATATAAGCATGATTACATGTATATTTAAGAATCATTGTTTATAAATTTAAGTATTTTTTGTAATACTTCTCACACCATGACTCATTTTTATATGAACTTCTCAACATTTATATATATGTATGACATACTCATTTTTGTTGCATATGATTATAAAAAAGCATTCGACAATGGCAATTTAGTGTATCTTTAACGTTTCATGCAACTAAGAAATATATTGTAAACGAAATTGGCAGCATCACAAAAAGCTTAAGGATTTACGCCTAGGGGACTTATTTCTTGAGGGTGAAGATGAAGATAGTGATGTTAACATGTCGATCAACTTGCTTAGTGTGGCGGGAACTGGAAATGCTGCTTTTCTTAACGAGCTTCTTAAAGCAGGACTCGACCCTGACGTAGGAGATTCTAATGGGAAGACCCCTTTGGTACATAATTTTCATTCATGCCTCAATATCAAAAGTTTTTCACCATATAAATATGTGCGTGATTCTAATGCTACTTCTGCAAACATCTCAGCATATAGCAGCATCAAAAGGACATGAAGACTGCGTACTTGTACTTCTTAAGCACGGTTGTAGCTTGCATTTGAAAGGTAAGATTTGTTTCGTCTTTTTACATGACCAATCTTTTCATTTACGATCAACATCTCATTGGAATTCTTAAAGGATGAAGAAATTCTAATATAAAAACTTCTGATTCTTTAAGAATGAGAGCCAAGGAAATTTCTTGACAAACATCTTATTATGAATTCACATTAAAAAAATATAAAAAAAATAAAAAAAATCCCTTCCCCTTAGGAAAAAAAAGAAATGGGAGGGGTTCAACAAGCACATGAAAACATGATTACATGTCGCAAAGTGTCAGTTTTCTTGTGGATAGTCTTTGTCGATCGTGTCATCATGATAATAAAAGATACATGAAACACTCAAATTGTTTTGTCATACTTGTATAAAAAAATCCAATGTAGTATATTCTACATGGTTGGCCCATGTTTATTATGTAAATTGATGAACAAATTTTCTCTAGTTAAAATGATACATTCTAAGTGATATACTTGATTATCAAATGTCACACAGATTTTGATGAAAACACAGCGATATGGTATGCTGTTTCAGCAAAGCATCATTCAATATTCAAGATCCTATACCATTGGGCTTCCATCTCCGATCCCTACATGGCAGGTGATCTCCTCTGTACAGCGGCCAAACGAAACGATGTCATGGTAATGAAAGAGCTACTGAAACATGGCTTATACGTCGACTCTAAGGATCGCCATGGACTAACTGCCATCCATGTTGCGACAACCGAAAACCATTTAGACATGGTCCAATTTCTGCTCATGAATGGGTCTGAAGTGAATGAAATAGTTGAAAACATGATTCCGGCAGTGAACTTGGATGAAATGCTGCAAAAGTGTGAGTTAGGACACTCTGTAGTTATGTCTAACGTGCCCAATGATCACATTCTAAGAGTGAATGAGCATGACAAAGAAAATGAAGAAGAAAGCGCCCAAAGATTACGTCGATCAAGAGTTAGCATCTACAGAGGCTACCCAACAAATCGAAGAGTAGAAAATTGCACCGAGCCTGGAAAACTGATTAAAATGCCAAATTCGCTAGCTGAGCTAAAGAGCATTGCAGGTATTTCATTGAGATTTATACATTATTTCTTATACCAATGAATTGAACTTAAATTTTTTAATTGTATTTATTACATTAATTTGGAGTACTAAGTTGATATATAATATTTTCATGTTGAAATGCTTTGCAGGCCAGAAGTTTGGATATGATGCTACAAATGCATTGGTGACTAACGAAGAAGGTGCAGAAATTGATTCGATTGAAGTGATAAGAGATAATGATAAGTTATTTATAGTTGAGAATCAAAATTTTGTTTTGAACTAAACAATAGTGTATAGATAAGTACTAATCAACATCATGTCAAGATTCCTGTGAATCACTTTAGTAAATTGTAATATATATATAAAAAAAATGATATAATACTTTATTTTGAAATGGTGTTATTGTTAGAATTCATTAGAATAAGTATTATTGAATTAATTTATGTTGCTATTGTTTTCTAATACTATAATATTATAGTATTAGAATTAATTTATGTTGTTATTTGAGTTCATGCTAGTATTAGACATAAACTATCCTTGTATTTAAGATATCGACCATCTGTTTATATTGATCAACTTCTTAGTTTATAGGGATAAGGTACAAATACCCCCTTATGGTTTACATGAAAAAACAAAAAACCCCTCTATCTATGTTTTGGGACAATTACATCCTCAACGTTTATAATTCAGAGCAAATTGCTCCCTCAACGGACGGAAAATAAAATTGTCGTTAATAAAAATTAAAATTCTCATTTTCTATTTCTTTCCTTTATTTTATAATGGGAATCACCAACCAAGCTGCACAATTTGGCCGGAAACCTGCTCCACGAATGGTTGGCCTTGGTTTGAGACGCCATGATAGGTTCACGAGTTGCCCAAATGTGAGTTTATGATGATGAGGAATGGCAACATAATCAACTGCCAATGCTGGGAACCGAGTCGCGGTGAAGCTGGTCGGAGATCTGATGAGAGATAAGGTGAATAAAAAGGGGGAGCTGCTTAGCGAAGCCAACAAATTGTTAAAGAAATGCGTGCCATTGATGGGAAAATGCTGCTTCGGTGTGGCTGGATTGCTAAAATTCGACGTGTACGGTGCCGATTTTGGGTTCGGCAAAGTTTGAAGCATTATCCATAGATTTGGATCCGAATGCTTCAATTTTGCTGTGCAAATCGAGGGAATTCGAGAGAGGGCTGGAGATGGGAGTTTATTTGCCTAAGAGAGAAATGGAGGCCTTCATCTCTGTGTTTTATGAAGAATTGAAGATTTGAGAGTATGATTATATGTGATGATTTTGTAGATTTGAAGTTCTGCGTTTACGTCGGCAGTTCTATTTTGTGAAATGAGAGTATTAATCATTTTTAGTAACGGTAGTTTTATTTTCCGTCAGCTGAGGGAGCAATTTGCTCCGAATTATAAACGTTGAGGGTGTGATTGTCCCAAAACATAGATCGAGGAGTTTTTTATTTTTTCATGTAAACCATAAGGGGGTGTTTGTACCTTATCCCTAGTTTATATTCCCGAGTAGTATCATTCAACCTTACTGCTCATATCGCCGAAACTAATTCCACCTATGGGTTTTATTTATGAGCTCCCGGAGGGGATGTCATCAACATGTCATTTCTAGGAATACAATGTCCTATTGCAGTTGCACAAAATTCGTCACAATTGATGTTGGTGCCCGAGATACAAGACATATTGAGTTTAGTAGTTAAACTCATCTATAGTAAGTCAAAGCAACATAGAAGCAATTGTACACTTTTAGTGACTCAAAAGGGTTAGGGTATAACTCTAAGTCACGAGGTCTCAATTCTTCATTTAGGTCTAAAAAGAAGAATACACCTCATTGAAATCCTTTTAGTATGAGAACTTACTAGTATATTCAAGTAGTCAAGACAAACTACTTCACCATTTATACTATGTACAATCTAAACCTATAGTTTTATCCAAAGCTGATCAGTTGTGAAATTGGTTTATATCTCTAGAAAAATCAGTTGCTATGGTCTTATATGATTTCCTACCACCAAATAGCTTATAACTTTGAGATAATGGACTCAAAGTTTAAGTGGTAGTCCTTTTTGTTCTCAATATTTAACAACCTACCCCTTATTCTTACCTTCCGTTACCTTCCAAAAGTGTCAAAACAGCTGGACACCCAACCGCCCAAATAGTAATTGTAATTCAATATGAATACTAGTTATGTATGGTTGCATTAACAATATATAATTTTAAATTACAAAAAGTAATTGGGTTGCATTTGGTGTTCTATAATACCAAATTCATAAAAACGGCATTAGATTATCCAAGAAGTGGCAAATTGAATTTTATGTTCATAGTGAATCATTTCTTTCGTTTTTTCTATCTTCTGGAAAATCGAATGCATTAATTAAATTTTAAGCAATCCAAGGTTACTATCTAGGAAGATAATTCTGACTAACTAATTTTTCTTATGGTTTGTTTTTCGTAAATACTATTTTTGTAGAAAACTATTTATATAGTAAAATAGTTTTATTTAAATTTTCACTCTAAACTATATTATCTACATTAATTTTTTATTAATTAAAACTTAGGAGTTTGCAACAACTTAAATTATTTGCATTAATAAAATTTGCCTACTATATTAAAGAATAAATCACAAATTCAAAAATTCCTATGCATAAATTTTAATGCTAAAATTACAATATAAAATTTTAACATTTAAATTTGTATTTTTTTTATTTTTTATATATACTTATTGAAATTATATTTTTTCATATAAAATATTTATAAATTATTTCCCGGCAACATAAAGAGTACAATTCTAGTAACTTATTAAACTTAATTAGTGAAAAACTCAATTGAAATTGTAAAAGAAATTACAAATAAAATATATCAAAAAATTGAAAAAAAAAAATAGAAAAAGTAAAAAAAAAAAAGTCAAAGTCAACTCATTAAGGGTATTTTGGTCCAAAAAATCAAAAAAATAACTATAATTTGAGTAAATTATGTTGGTGGACATAATTTGATGTCCACTAACTTAAATGACCATTTCAATTTTTCTCTCTATTTTTTTTTGTATATTTCCTGGCTGTTAGTAACTTTCTTCCCCTTTAGATTTTAGAATTTTTGTTTTTTCAAAATTTTTGGATTTTTCAAAAAAAAAGAAGAAGTAATTTTCTTGCAGATATTTGTAATAAATTAAATGAATAGGCTATAAAACGTGGAAAACTAAAATTCTAAAATTGTGATTATAGTAAGTACAATTTTTTTTTCCACGGGTATTCTTTTTAGGGTGTATTCTCTATAATAGAAAATTATCATGAGAAAATGAGAGAAAATTGAACAATCACCCTTTAAATTTCCCACATTTTCCCACCTTCTTATCTATGATGAAGAATTTTACTATTTCTTTAATTGAAAATATTATCTCACTAACATGGAGTGAAAATATTTTCCTTGCATTGGAGTGAAAAGGAAGGGAAAAAAGGAGTAGAATGTGGGAAAATGTGGGAAAAGGTGAGAAAAGGTGGAAAATTTAAAAAGTGATTATTCTCTTTTCCCATGATAATTTTACATCATAGAGAACACACCCTTAGGGAAAAGGTGGGAAATGCTACTAAGTGATAGTATTTGATTACCAATTGTCATAGATTTTGATGAAAACACAGCGCTATGGTATGCTATTTCAGCAAAGCACCATTCAATATTCAAGATCTTATACCACTGGGCTTCCATCTCCAATCCCTACATAGCAGGTGATCTCCTCTGTACAGGGGCCAAAAGAAACGACGTCGCAGTAATGAAAGAGCTATTGAAACATGGCTTGCACGTCGACTCTAAGGATCGCCATCCATGTTGCGACAACCGAAAATCATATAGACATGGTGCAGTTTCTGCTTATGAATGGGTCTAAGGTGAATGAAATAGTTGAAAACATGATTAATTATTCAGTAAACTTGGATGAAATGTTGCAAAAGTGTGAGTTAGGACACTGCATTGCTATGCCCAATGATCACGGTGTAAGAGTGAATGAGCATGACAAAGAAAACGAAGAAGAAAGCTCCAGAAGATTACTTCGATCAAGAGTTGGCATCTACAGAGGCCACCCGAAAAATCGGAGAGAGTAGATTATTGCACTGAGCCTGAAAAACTGATTAAAATGCAAAATTCACTAGCTGAGCTAAAGAGCATCGCAGGTATTTTATTGAGATTGTTTTACCAATGAACTTAATTTTTTTTAATTGTATTTATTACATTAATTTGGAGTACTAAGTTGATATATAATATATTCATGTTGAAATGCTTTGCAGGCCAGAAGTTTGGATATGATGCTACAAATAATAGTGTACATATATAATACTGTTGGGAACCCTGTTTAGTTTAGTTTTGATGATGTTATTAGAAACCACACTTAGTTATAGGTTATAGGATTGATAGGAACATACTGATCTCTGTGTTTGGATCAGTCAAGCTTAACTCGGACAGGTTACTCCATGTAAAGATCAAGGTTGGTAGTGCAACCTTGTACCTAGTTAGATCAATCTGTCAACCTGTTCCTTAGTCAACCTGCTCGTATAACCTGCATAGTCCAATCTGCTGAGGCCAACCTGCATAGGCCAACCTGCGGATGTCAACCTGCATGCTGAGGCCAACCTCCTGAGAGCAACCTGCATGCTGTGGAACATGCATGCTAAGGAACCTGCATGCTGAGGCCAACCTCCTGAGAACAACCTGCGTGCTGTGGAACCTGCATGCTGAGGAACCTGTATGATGAGGAACCTGCATGCTGAGGAACATGTATGCTGAGGAACTTGCTTAGGCCAACCTGCTGAAGCCAATATGCTTAGCCAAGCTGCTGTGAGTCAAGCTGCTATTAGTCAACAGCTTCTCAAGATGAAGATTCTAATACAAAAATCAAGCTTGAAGACCACAGAAAACAAAGACAACTTGAGGTACAAAAGGTCGACCTTCCCAGTCTGACCTAAGTTGTACCTTGCCAACCTCAATGGTTCAAGCTGTACAGAAAACCTCAACGGCTAGAAATCCAGTCAGCAGTACGGTTCTGACACCTCTGCAACTTCAACGGCTCTAATTCAAATTGGAGTCATATAAATACTTCAAGCCATCCCAGAATCGAACGTAAGGGAAAATAGACGGGGAAGAGAGAAAAATAGAGAGAGGAAACCAGAGCTTCAAAGCCAAATCTATCCAGAAATCTTTACGCTTCAAAGCCAAACTCAACACTCGAATCCAAGCCATTTCCCAAGTGTTGAGACCTTCAAGATTTCTGAGTCTGGAACCTCACAGAATACTCTCCACAAGCTTACTACATATTCGTCCAAGTAAAGAAGAATCTGTTAGTTTAGCTGCAAGGTTGTATGTAAAAATGTATGAAAGGTTGTAAGGGTCACGACCCAGAACTCGTGCTCGGCTCAAGTCTAAAGATTGACGAAAGTTGAGGCTGGTACTCAGCCAGTATAAATAAGAGAGAAGTAAGGAATTTCAGATACGACGGTATCTGACGTGGATGTAGGGACGTTTCCCGAACCACGCTAAATTGACTGTCTCGATCTCTCTCTCTCTATATTTTATTTACAGTCGACCTTACAATGTTCAACTAACCTTCATTACATTGCACTTCATTGATATAATCAACCTACACAAAGATCCAGACCAAAGAAAGAATTTTCTAAGAGGTAGCCAACCTGTCCACCAAACTTCCGCACACAGTTCGGTTTAGCAAGCTCACCAGTTTACTGACTGAGCTGGATAAACTGAGTTGCACTGATAAGCTGAGCTGACAACTTAGTAAGATCGATTTTATTTCTAAAGTCAAAACTGTTGGCGAATTGGTGTATTTCCCCCCCCCCCCCAATACACCAATGACCTACTTATCGGGACCTACAAATACTAATGTGTATCATGCCAAAATTCCACCGTGAATCACTTTATTAAATCAACCAGGGGTTTTCAGAATATGATGCCACTAAAAGTCGTCACAATTGATATTGTTGCCCAAGACACAAGACATATTGAGTTTAGCAATAAAAGTCTCACATATAGTAAGTCAAAGCAACACACATGCATTTTTACACTTTTAGTGACTCTAAAGGGTTCAAGTGTAGTAAGTAACTGAGGTCTCAATTATTCACTTAGACTAGAAGAGAAGAATACACATATGATCTTTTCAATACGAGATCGTACTAATATAAATAATAGTCAAGACAAATTACTTAACCATTTATACTACAATCTAAACTTATAGTTTTATCTAAATCTATCTCAGATGTGAAACTGATTTATATCTCTAGAGAAACTGGTTGTTATGGTCTTTTATGACCTCCTACTCACCATATAGCTTATAACTTTAAGATAATGGACTAGAAGTTTAATACAAAACAAACAAATCAACATAATCTGATATGAGATTTTAGTGGTAGAAAAAGTACACATGTATATAAGCTGATAGAATGCCCCCCTACCCACGGTGGGCATACTTAATGTACCCACCGGTGATATGGCAGTGCCACGTTTGTAATTTTTTCTTTTAGGATTTAGTTTTTTATGTTAGAGTTTAGTTTTTTATAGTATGGTTTAATTATTTTTGGTAGGGTTTTTATTAACTTCCTTATATATTCTAATGTCACGTCATCCGTGAGCATATTAAGCATGTCCACGGTGGGCATTGGAGCATTACTCGCTGATAGAAATGCTTCCCTACCCATGGTGGGCACACTTAAAGCTGAAATGCCTACTTTTTAGTAAACAATAATTAGGCGGATCTAAAAGCCAATGAGGGCTGATTTTTTTTTTTTTTTTTTTTTTTTTAATTTCAAGTTCAAACGAAATTTCAATTTTCCTACCGGTTAAGGGGCTTTCATACTACCATTAACACAAAATACCAAAAGATCTAATGAATTTTCAAGAGTAAGAAAAGAATTTTATTTATTTATTTATAATTAGGATGGACTTTAAACCAACCCAAAGGCATGAGTGAGACCGCTATTGCAATTTGCAACTAACGATTTGTTACAAGTGATAATCATGTGTCCACTTTGGGTTGGGCCTTGTTAAGACTCTTGGATTTCAAGCCCAATTTCCATATCAGATAAAATTGTATAAAATCAATTATAATTATAAGATGAGTAATTATTAAAAAAAAAATGGGAAAATGTGACTTTATGGCCTCAACTTTCATCCATTGGTTTCATTATGGCCTAAACTTTGATATTGAATATTTTATGGTCCAAACTTTCATTTCATGGTTACTTTATGGCCTCAACTTCTCAAAATGACAAATATAGCTCCAACTTTTATATATTGGTTATTTTATGGCTCAAACTTCTCAAAATGACAAGTATAGTCCAAACTTTACTTCGATTCTCCACTAATAGCACGGGAGCGAAAAACGCATACTTAGAAAAATGAGTAGAATTATCGAAGCTGGCGTGGTATTTCCGTAAAAAAATATATACATTTGTATATTATTTCACATTTTATCTTTCTCAGCTCAAGTAAGGCATGCAAGGCTGCAACCAAAGATCAGTAAGTTGAAAAAAGAGTCATTGCGCATTGACATATATCCGCCTAATGAAAATTGTCAATATCCAAAAAATGGAAGAATTATACAAATTGGTGAATGTGTTCTCTCATTTGTCAGTGAGTTTGACATGAATAATATTTATAAATAGAATAATTATACAAATATAATTTTTTTTTACAGAAATACTACCTCAGCTTCGATAATCCTATTATTTTTTTTGAGTATGCACTTTCGCTCCCATGCCATTAATGGAGAATCGGAGCAAAGTTTGGACTATACTTGTCATTTTGAGAAGTTTATGCCATAAAGTAACCAAATGATAAAAGTTATGGTTATATTTATCATTTTGAGAAGTTGATGTCATAAATTAACCAAGAGATGAAAGTTAGGGCCATAAAGTAACTAAGATCAAAGTTGGGGACATAAAATAACCAATAGATGAAAGTTGGGGCCATAAAATCACATTTTCCCAAAAAAAAATTCAAAAATATTAAGAATAGAAACTAGTTATGTGATCTTTGGGTTGCCTTGATATGGCAAGATTGAATTTCAGGTTGGCCACCATTCGGCTTGATTTCGATTGGGTTGTATAGTGCATTCATGCATTCAATGGCCTTAAAAAATGCGAGTCACCCTTACTCGGTCTCATGCACCAACTTAATGGTCTTAACCCAACCCATATAAAAATAAAATACCCCCGTCATCCTTACTGGGTCTCGTGCACCAACTTAATGGACTTGGCCCAACCCATATAAAAATAAAATACACCCCCCCCCCCCCCCCCCAATGATATTTCGAGC
Organism: Mentha longifolia; assembly: GCA_001642375.2. Taxonomy (NCBI): domain Eukaryota; kingdom Viridiplantae; phylum Streptophyta; class Magnoliopsida; order Lamiales; family Lamiaceae; genus Mentha; species Mentha longifolia. Next base: position 21,597,292 of record CM038120.1, on the reverse strand, counting down.
TAAAATTAGAGTTTAATATTTTATAATTATATATTAAAGTGTTAAATTGTTTTAATTGTGGGCTAGTATTTTTATTGTGGAGTTTACTACCTAAAATGAAAAATGTTCAATAAATTATAGACGTCAAAATAAAGTAGAGTTAATCCCTTAAAGTAGTCACTTTGATATAGTAAACCAAAATACTAGTCACTCATATAAAAAACACAAATACTAGCAACTCATACAAAAAACACAAATATTAGTCACTCATGTATTCAAGGTTAATTTTCACGAATACATGAGTCGTGTGTTCAAGTATTCGTGTATTCAATGTTAATTTTCACGAATACATGAGTCGTGTATTCATGTATTCGTGTATTCAAGGTTAATTTTAACGAATACATGAGTCGTGTATTCATGTATTCGTAATTTTTACGAATACATGAGTCGCGCATCATGTATTCGTGTATTTGGTAAAAGTGCTAGTTTTTATGTTTTTTATATGAGTGGCTAATATTTTGGTTTGTTATATCAAAGTAGCTATTTTAAGGGTTGCCTCAATAAAGTAATAGTATCGATAGATTGTGGACGGAAGGGGTAATAGACTATAGGCAACTTAAAATTTACACAAAATTTATTTGGGTTGGATTTTTCCATTTGACCTGGTAGGCTAAGACCGGTATGGCCCGAACTAAGAGCATCCACAACCGAGAGCCCCTTTTAGGTTCCGGTGGGCCCCTCCAGCCCACGGGCTCTCTCTATTTTAATATATTATTTTTAATTCTTTTTTATTTGATTTTTAATTTATTTTTTAATTCGATTTTTATTTATTTAATTTATGTTTTTTATTTAAAAAAAGTCACTAAAATTTTGGATTTTTTTTATTTGATTCAAATATTTTTTTTATTACACATCAAATGTTGGAAATTGAAAGAATTTTGTATAGTAGGTGTTGATTATCTTCTTTTTCTCTTGTCCCATATTGAAAATATAAGGAAAAGTGGGAAGAGTTGGAGTATTATATATTGCTTCGTTGTCCCACATCGAAAAAATAAGGAAAAATGGGAGGAGTTGAAGCATTTATATATTGCTTCATTGTCCCACATCGAAAAAATGAGGAAAAATGAGAAGAGTTGAAGCATTTATATATTGCTTCCTTGTCCCACATCGAAAAAATGAGGAAAAATTCGAAATGGAGTAGTCTATAAATACTTTCTTCTACCTCCTTCTCAAAACACACAAAGAAAAGGATAATAAATAGATTTATCCTACTTTGAAATAAATAATTAATTATTAATTAATAGTTTTTTTTTGGTTGAAAATTATTAATTTTTTTTAAGGTTGCGAGCTAGGCTCGGGGTTGTAGACCGGGGGTGAGCCCCACCGGGCTCACCAGCGCGCGGTGGGCTCGCGGGAGGGGCTCAGCGGCGGGCTTGAGCCCCCCAGCTCCGGCCCGCTGTGGATGCTCTAACATGACTAATGACTTATGACTAATTATAAATAATTATAGATTTATCGAAAGATGAAATAAAATTCATTCTCCATTAGAGTGAGCATAAGATTGCCGAGGAGGCGTAGCTCAAGTGGCTAGGAAGAGGCACCACAAGTCTCTCCTTAGTGGGAGGTCTTGGGTTCAAATCCCACCAAGTGTGGGTTAGTATAGTCTCATTTATATGAGTTTGTTTAAATGTTATAGTTTGGTTGATAGTGATTTGATATTCTTTGTATTGTGAAATTGATTCGATATAATAGGATTCATTGTATACATATACTCCTAAAAAGAAAGAGTGAGCATAAGATTGAGAATAGAAGCATACAAACCATACCCTATATGTTTAAAAGTAAATAGAATTGCATGCAAGTGGATGTGAATTTGTTAAATGCATACAAGAGTGCAGGGACGGACCCAAGGTGAGACAAAAGGGTGCATGAGCTCCCTCCCATATATATATTTTTTTTTTTGTTGTTGTTTTTATAACTATAATTTTGATAAAATTTTGAAAAATTACAACATAGCTCCATCAGCCTTGTCACGGCTCCCTCGACATTTTCTTCTGAGTCCGCCCTTGCAAGAGTGTGAAAAGAACTTCAAGATTGTAATATATTTTACTAAAAGATTCCCTCGCTTAGAGGAATGTTGAATTATGTTTATTTTACAAAAGCTATGATGCTTCTTTACATAATTCTTATTAGAATCTAATGCGATTAAAGCATGGGGAGAAAAGAAGAAAACACGGCTTACCTTTGGAAAGAGATTGCAATTTGTATATTATACTTTTGTTAATTTATAATCTAATGCGATTTTCCTTTTGTTTTGTGTTTGAAGTTTGTTTATTTTTATTAATTTCAACCTTCCGTTACACCTTGTATTCATTTTTCTCTTTTCTGTTTAATATGAAGGGTGACTGCAATGCCAACTTTTCAACCAGATTTTTTTTTTTGAAACTTAAAACTTGACTTTCATTTTTGAAAGCAGGTTTTTTTTTTTTTTTTTTTTCATTTAATCTGTAAGATAGAAGAGTGAGGCGGGAGTAATACGCCCACTCTCATTGGTGCGTGTACCAACACAAGCGTGGTAATTTATTTATTTATTTATTTTTTTATTTTCTGTTTTTATTTTGATATGTATAAATACTTCAAATAATTGTTTTTATGTATATTTTCGACTGTTGCCGACATTTTTCAAGTTATTTTTTTTAAATAAAATATTACTTAGCCGTATTATTTGCTCCATTTGCATCAATATATACACCCTGCCATAGTTAGAAGAAAAATATCCCTTCCATCTTTTAAACTTTTCAAAGAAGCGTACGTCTACACTTTCTCTCTGATATTTTTCAAGTTCTAACAATTCAAGCTCTCAAAATTCAAATAAAATAATTACATAATATATGAATAATTTATGCCAATAAAATAGTTAAGTATGTACAGATGTATCAAAGTTGAAAGTTAAATGTATTATTGGAGGAAAAGAAATAACAAAAATTAGGAGGGATCAAAATGATGATATATTATAAATGGAAATTGGAATGTTGTGCTTTATTGTTGACCCTAAATGAGTCTGCTTTATAAGGTAATCGAATATAAATAGTAGTAATAAATAAATAAATAAAGTATATATGAGAAAATGGTGTACATATGCTTTGCGTGGCAAACAGTTTTAAAAAGAATTCTCTGATCCCGTACAACTCAGCGCACGTTAAAGGTCGGTATGCCAGCCAGTCACACCTATCCCGAGTGGGGTCCACGTGGTCATGCTAAAAAAACATTGTGGGCCCCACCAAATGCATGGCGGCCACGTGTGTATATTCGCCTCCTCCCCCGTTTCTCATTGGCTCTTTCTTCTGAGTTGGTTAGCAACATTCCAAAACTCATCTCCGCAATTCTACTGATTGAAAATTAAAATGAAAAAACAGAAAAGCGATTCGTGGAACTGGAGTTTGAGTTCGGTAACAGATTAGGCCCAGTGAGGATAATCTCGTATTACCCGAACTAATTTTTAAGGTAAGTTTTCTTTTTCTATCTTTTTAGTTTTAGAATTTGAGCTTTTTTTTTTTTTTTTTTAGCAGTTTTAATCGGTTAGAAATTTGATGATTAGATGATTGATAGCCAATCGTTTAACTATTTGATCGTGAGTACTGCGTGCGAATTTCTTAATCGTATGTATCCGTAGCTGTATGGAATACTGTAACTTTGAAGGTGAAAGAGGTGGTTTGGCTGTTCAAGCTGTCTCGTTTCCTACGTTTTCTATGAGAATCAGGAAGTGATCATTGTTGAAGAAAACTTCTTGCCTTTTCATAATTTTAAGTTTGTGTTTCGATTATACCATGCTGAATAGCTTTTTAGATGTTAGTTACTCCCTCCGTCCGCCATAATTGTGTACTTTTGGTTCGGCACGATTTTTAATAAAAGGATGATGAGTGTTGTTATGAGCGGAGAATAAGGCCACTTTGTAAGTGGAGTCATCTACTAAAGTAGAAAGGTGTAGAGTATTCACGGACATCCCAAAACGGCAAATAGTGCACTATTATGACGGACGGAGGAAGTAGAAAATAAAGGCCATTTGTTGATTGGTATGTTGTTGACGAATGGCCATATGATTTGGTTAACATTATATCATGTTCGCCCATGCAATGGAATTCAACATTCTCTCATAGCAATGTGCAAGTTAATGATAGTTGTATGTGATCTTTGGTGAACATTATATGAGTGTATATGAAATTTTAGAATCCTATCTCATAAGATTGGGCACTAATTATATTAATTAGTCTTCAAGATTACAATAATTCCACTTGTATGTTTTCTTCCCTCCAATTAATTTAGTAGCTAGAGTATGATTTTCGTGGCTAAAGAATTTTGTAGTATTGTTGTCACATGCTCACCTGCAGATAGTTCAAGTTGATTACCCAGTCAGGGTTTTCGGGAAATTTGAGTTTTTTTCAGCATCGATGACTAACATGCTGTTTTCCTAAAATTTGAACAATAATATTGACAATTTTAACATGAACTAGCAAAAAGTATGAAACCCTTTAGTTATTTGATACACATAGAATTGGAGTTTCATTTTTTTAATATTTGGTTACATACTGGAAATTGTGCATAGATTGGTGTGAAACCTTTAGTTATTTGATTCACAGTGAATTAATGCTTATATATTATTGTCTTGAATACTTGTGCAGTAACTTTAGTAGAAGTCAGTCATCTTTCCATGGAAAATCAAGAGAGGTACAAATTGCAACATTTTATATATGCTAAAGCAGAGGCTATATATGATGTAAACCATGCTTCTTCTACAAAAGACCTGATGTCAACTTATTGGTATCCTTTATTTACAGGGGCTCTGACTCTGTAAAGACTCTTTCGAATGGAGATGTCTATGTTGGTGCTTTTAAGGGAATGATTCCCCACGGAAATGGCAAGTATACATGGCCAGATGGAACCATTTATGAAGGTGATTGGGAAGAAGGGAAGATGACAGGAAAAGGAAAGATCTGTTGGTCCTCACGGGCTTCATATGACGGTGATTTTTCTGGAGGATATCTTCATGGGTTGGGAACGTTTATTGGTTCTGATGGGTCCATGTACAGAGGTTCATGGAAGATGAACTCTCAACATGGCATTGGGCGGAAGCAGTATTCAAACTCAGACATTTATGAAGGTTGTTGGAGAGAGGGAGTGCGAGAAGGCAGTGGTAGGTATTCTTGGAGTAACGACAACATATATATTGGGAAATGGAAAAATGGGAGGATGTCTGGTAGAGGGGTTATGAAGTGGTTCAATGGAGATCTTTTTGATGGCTTTTGGATCAATGGGTTGAGAGATGGGTCAGGCTGCTATAGATTTTCCGATGGGAGTTATTATTTTGGAACATGGTCTAAAGGGCTGAAAGATGGACCTGGAACATTCTATCCTGCTGGACACAAGCATCTAAGCAAACTTAATCTTGAAAGGTACAAAGACAAGAGGAATGTAATGCTATCTCATCTCTCACCAGAACATTCAAATGAATCTGTTCCACCTAGTGTAAACCGAAGTCTATCTGAAAAAATATCACATAGCTTTAGAAAGGGTTCTGGTGGATTCTCTCATAAAACTTTGTTGCCGAATGGTGATCTGACACACACCGATTCGATGAGAGAAACGATGTCACATAAGAGATCAGTCAGCATCACATCTAATGGCTCCCATGATGGTCAAATCGAATATCCAGACAAGACTGTGGTATATGAGAGGGAATACATGCAAGGAGTCCTCATGAAAGAAAGGGTTCGAAATGTATCCAAACTATCTCATAGAAGTAAACAACGTCTCAAATTTGCCAAAGATGTAGAAAAGAAATCATGTGTCCACATTTTTGAAGGCCACAAGAGCTTTTATCTGATGCTTAGCTTGCAACATGGTATCAGGTATGCAAAATGAGTTTCAAAATTTGCCACTCTACTTCAATGCAAAATTTTTAACTGTGGAATTCCTTAATCAAATATCTTATGTGAAGTTGACAGGTATACTGTTGGAAAGATCACACCAGTTCCTATGCGGGAAGTGAGATCATCTGATTTTGGAGAACAAGCAAGAATACGAATGTATTTTCCAGGAAAAGGATCCCGATTGACTCCTCCACACCATTCTATCGACTTTTACTGGAAGGACTATTGTCCAATGGTCTTCAGGTATCTACAATTCCATGTCACATATGAGGCCTTCATATAGAGGAAGATTTGTTATGTTCCACACTTTCTATTTCTCTCCAGGAGTGTGTTCATATGAAATTTGTATGATTGTTTAGCTGTTTCACCTGCATCATCTGCTAGTTTATGTGAAGTTTATGTACAATTGGTTATTTTTTGTGATGCTGCTTTTGAGTGACTTTACATGCCCCTGTGGGTCTCATTTTCAGGAATCTGAGAGAGTTATTCAAGTTAAATGCTGCAGACTACATGATGTCAATATGTGGTGATGATGGTCTGCGAGAGCTTTCTTCCCCAGGAAAAAGTGGAAGCCTTTTCTATCTTTCGCATGATGATAGATTCGTAATCAAGACACTGAAAAAGTCTGAGCTGAAGGTGACAAACTGAAAATGCGTTTTCTCATTGCATGTCTCTCTTCTGTTTCTTGTAAAGCCAGAGATCAAGTGAATAAATAATAATAATAACCAACTGAAAACTGTAACACCAAAGAAAGTATTGGTTTTAAGCAAATTTATCGAAATAACCAAACAAAATTAAAGTTTTCGGTTTTTGGAATAATATGCTCACCCGTAAAGGCTTATCCCATTTGTAAGATATTGAAGCTGTCACAAGCTAATTATGAAAGGGCAAAATTATTGAAGAAACTGGATATCCTATACCTTGATTCACTCTGGAAGCAATATTTGGGACAAAAATTTACTTCATTATGATTTAATACTTGACCGTTCACTTTCATAGTACATGGATTCCACCTAAACCAAGAAATGGTGTGATTTGGCTTAAGATTTGGTAAAAGTCAGAATATGGTGAGTGGACTTGTAGTACTCGTTATGCAATCTTCTACCATAAACAACTTCATGTGGTATTCTGGTATTTTCTGCACTGTTACTTGCTGTTTATTCTAGTTTCTACGGTAACCTGTATAATGCTTAATTAATATTCTTCACCTTGTGACTATTTACTTGTTTTGAGTATCAATTTGCTATCTGTTCAATATACCCTAGATTACATATTGAAGTGACATGACACTACTTGTTCCTAATGTTGCACAGGTGTTGTTGACGATGTTGCCCCACTATTATACTCATGTACAAGCGCATGATAACACGCTCATTACTAAGTTCTTTGGAGCACACAGGATAACAGTAAGACCTGGAAAAAAGGTTGTTATCCATGAAACCGGCCTACTCTCTTGCTAGATAAGTATAGTTTTATATCATGGGAGAATTCTACTTTTAACTATACTGCAAAAACTTCTATTTACAGGTCCGGTTTGTGGTTATGGGGAATATGTTCTGTACTGAATTAAGAATACATCGACGATATGATTTGAAGGGCTCAGTTCAGGGCAGATTTACAAATAAAGATGAGATTGATGAGAGTACTACATTGAAAGATCTTGATTTGACTTATGAGTTTCATATGGACAGATCATTGAATGAGGCACTGTTTAGGTAAAAGCTCTCTTATTCTTAATTTTGTTTTAGTCAAGTTCATTACTCTTAGGCCACGTTTGGTAGGCATGATGAGATAAGTTATGATAAGATAAAAAAACCTCAAAAGTTATCATGACTCATAACATAAGATAGTAGTAAAGATTAGAATTATATCTTGTTGTTTAGGAGTACAGAAGATTAAATAGTTAGATATCTTAACTTATGGGTTTGGTAGATTAGATCATGATAAAATGGAGAATTACACATTTAGCCCTGTAGAATATTAGAAATGCTAACTTACCCAATTTCTCTTACAACAATCTCTTCGTTCCTTCTCCATATCGTATTAGAATGAAAATACGACTTTGTCTATTTCTCCAACACTGAAAGAAGGAAGGAGCCCATTATCAGGGACTGCAATCATTAATACAGAGGGAACACAATAATACAGAAAGAAAGAGTATGTCTTGTATGATTGAATAGGATACTTTTTCTTTCAAAAAAAAGAAAAAGAATAGGATACTTTTTTAGGATAGTTTGCTTATTGAGAGCTCCATAGTTGACACAAAACCTCCAGCTCGCACCAATAGCACTAGGCTGGAGTAAGGACTCAAACTTGGCCATAATATAGCTCTTGACGAACCAAACTTGACTTGCCACTTGCCAGTGATAGTGATATGTACATTCTGATAATTAAACCTCATTGTGATCCAACCCAATTGGCTCGAACTTCCCCGACATGCTTAAATATCATGTCAACATTGCTCAACTTAAGTGTGCGTGTGTTGGCCTAGCAGTAGGGGGTTAAAGCCTTGGACCAAAGGTCCCGGGTCGAGTCCTCCGTGGTGCGGCCTTAAAAATTTGCCTGATAAAAAAAAAAAATAGACATTGCTCAAACTCAAACGCAGAGCAATCAACCACAAAGGTAACTGAGCATTTTCCCTCAAGTCCTATCCTCAGACCATCACCAGCCTAACCGCCACCTTGCTCTCTTCATGGATATATACAGATTTTGTGTCATTCTTTTAGTCTTTAGATATAAAACAATGGCTCACGCCACTCCACTATTACCAATCACTTGGAGCCCTGTACTTTTCATTGCTTGGGACCCATCAAATCCGCCAGCTGTCAACTGAGAAAGATCAAGCTTACTCGCTTGCATTTCCTCTTGTTCGTCTCCGCCTTCTTCTTCCTCTTGCTCCTGTCAGACTAGAGCCTCGAGAAACGGTGGAATACTTGGTTCCTGAACCTGCCGTCCCATTTGAGTGGCCATGGGAATTTAGTGCCTTGGTGTGACTATTATGAGAATTTCAAGAACTCTACTTACTCATGGAATGGGTGCACATGGATGCATGATGCGTGTCTGATGGGGGTTGAGATCATAGCATTATCGAAGCCCCGCGCTCCCTCCAACTCCCATTCGACCTCCTTGGCTATATGGATGGTTTCATATAAAGTACTGGCCTCTTGCGACCTAATTCACAATCGTATTTCCTCCTGGACCATACAGATACACTCCCAAGTAATAATCACCTACTAGACCAAGCGCATGAACATCACGAGCTATAAATTGTTTAGCATAATCACTTACCATGCTTGTCTGCCACGTGCACACTAAATCTTCGAAATTGTTTGCCATAGGTTCGTGACAATACATCACGATCATCTCCAAACCTCAATACATCTGTCCAATTTTTGCTGCATGTCTAGCATTTGCAGAAGAGAAGATAATAACCTTTTTCTTTAGATAACTTGAGTTATAACTTATAAGTATCCAATTAGAAATAGGACTAATGAGCACCTTATAATTCTGAAAGTTGCTCTGCTTCTTCTTCTTCTTCTTCTTCTTCTTCTTCATAAACTGTGTATTGGCATTTTTAACAATTTTTCTCTAATTCTTATTGTTACAGGCAACTCTCTCTGGATGCTGCATTCTTGGAATCTCAACAAATCATAGATTATAGCCTTCTCTTGGGCTTGCATTTTAGAGCTCCTGAACATCTAAGATCGCTATTAGAGGCTCCTGATGCACCGTACGAGGCTGAGGATACTAATACTGCTAATGGTGAGTTGAAGAGCAAAACTTTAGGTTGATTATATATTTGATAAATAGTTGGCTTTTGGTTTGATTACCAATTCTGCACTTTCTTGTGTCAACAGAAAAGTGTTAATACAAATTTGTATTGATCATTAGCAATTCTGAATTACCGAACACTGAGAAGTTTTGTGCATCCGTCAGTGTCTGATATCAATCACCATTTTAATGTGTTGCTTCCAACTTGGAAGCTGTTCTTGTTGGCTATGTTGGTCTATTTTTCTCTGTGAACTTTTTCTTTCTAAATTCCTTCTCTTAAACCAATACACATATGTTAGGTCTAAGACACCGCATCAGAACTATGTTCTGCAAATTATTGCATCAGAGCACAAGAGAATAACATAGTCTATGTTTCTTCTAATTTTGGTTATCGTCATTTCCCTTTTTCAGTAGATGAAACTTGTCTGTACATAGTTGTATTGAGGTCTCAATTTAAATTGTCATTTTTAATAAAAAGTTTCCTTCAGTAGGTGCGATTTCTCACGGAGACATCCTAATTCCTCCAAGGGGTTTGGTCTTGGTCACCCATGAGCCTGATTCTGTCAGCACTGAGCCAGGTCCTCACATTCGGGGTAACACATTGAAAGCGCACTCTATTGGCAACCAAGAAGCTGATCTTCTTCTGCCTGGTACTGGAAGGTGAATTGCTCTTTATATTGCTCTTATACTGACTTTTGACTTGTTCAGACCTGTATTGCTTAATTGTTAAATGGGAAAATTGTTCTTGAATACACAACCTTTCGTCAAATTCTGGTTTTGCACACGAACTTTAAAATATACCTATAATAAATATATAACCTTTCATACACACGAGGTCTATTTTTTTCCTAATTTCGTCAGCTTTCGTGCTCACATGGAAGTCGGAAGTTGGATCTGTTGGAAATTATGTCATTCATATATGTGAGGAAATTAGAATCTCGCTAATCGTTCTACAAATCTGACCTATGTTACTCGGACTCGGGTGCGGGTGTCGGAGACGGGTGCGGGATATGTGTCTGACACTTAAATTTTTCAAATTTAGCATACTTGGACTCGGCAAAAAGGATCCGAAATTAGGACACGGGTACAAGGATACGTTTTAACAATTGTTTAATTTATATTATATTTTGTAGATTGTGAAATATTTAGCTTTAAATTGAAAGATAATTCATTGATAGTAATTAATTCATTGAAATAAGATATTAATGGGCTAAAATAGAACTAAATTCTGTACTCCTGGGAAACTGCTGTGTCCGCTGAAAGTTAAAGAACCCGATGCAGATCCCATACCCGGATCAGTGTCACACCCGGCGGACACAGGTGCGGCACCATTTTTGAAGAGTCCGAGGAACATAGAATCTGACTTCCATATCAACATGAAATCTGACAAAATTAGGGAAAAAATCGACCTTGTGTGCAAAATCAAAAACAATTGAAAGGTTTATGTATTTATAGGCTAATCTCAAAGTTTGTGTGAAACCAGAATTTGACGAGATGTTGTGTATTTTGGAGCAATTATCCCTTGTTAAATTTAGAAGGACGGTGACCTGAAACTCTGATTAATTGCATATCCAACTTTTTTGCTGCCAAGCATGTAGATTTAGTTTGCAGTTCTTTGCCTTTGTGTGCTAGCTCCAAACAGTAAAATTCATGTAGGACACTGAAAATTTATCGGTCTTATTTTTGTTATCGTAGTCTTGAAACTAATCTCCAAATTCTATCAGTAAGTGACATTAACAAGTTGCATTGCCAGTTCATTTATTATCCCGGTGTATAAGATGCTTCATTGTGGCGAATACTTAACTAGCTGTTTATTTTCAGGTTGAGGGTGCAATTAGGAGTAAACATGCCTGCTCAGGCAAATCACAAAATCGTGCAGACAGATACGGACTCTGCTGAAATCGAGCTATTTGAGGTGTACGATGTCGTTATTTACCTTGGCATAATCGATATATTACAGAAATACAACGTGAAAAAGAAAGTAGAACATGCGTGTAAATCTGTTAAGTTTGATCCTTTGTCAATTTCTGTTGTGGAGCCTAAGATTTACTCGAAACGATTCATTACCTTCCTAGAGAGAATCTTTCCTGTTCCACAGTAAGATATAGTATCTGCCAACACGTTGTATTCAGATTTTTGATGAAACACTCTGTATATCGTTCAGCATATTAAAGATTCTTGTATTGCTCACCTTAGAAATTCTCGAGGGAAGTTAATACATTTGATGAGAAGATTTTTGTATTGTTCACCTTCCTTAGGAATTCTCGAGAGAAGTTGATACATTGATGAGGTGGTTTTAATGACAAGACTTTTGAACCTGTGTGCATAGCAATGTTTTAAAAACAGAAGTCGAAGTGGCGAGACCTTCGGTTCCCATTTTCTCAATTGAATCGCAGTTGAACCAGACAAAACCGCCGAGTTGGAACCGTGACACAGTGACATGTTCCTAGTTCAACCGGCCGGTTCTATCTGGTTCTTAAAACAATGGTGCAATTTTAGATAATTTATTTAGAGATGATTTCACTTGGTCAAAGTTACTTCGTTGGAACATAAAAGAGCATTCATGGGGGATTATATTATAGGTTCAAAATTGAGATCAATTTTGTCATTTGGCCATAAAATCACAGTAAGTTAAACTTCAAGCCAATTTTGTAATTTTTGAAAGTTCGAATTATGAAGTAACTAAAAAGTCAAAGTTCGGGCCATAAAATACATTTAACCCTATATGTGTTTTAAGCATAGATGACGAGTTAGAACATGTGTAGATGACGATAAATACATGTTTGTTGTACCTTTGCATCATCCCGATGTCTTAGCTTGAAGTTAGGTAGGTTAGTGTTAGATAAAATGGTTTTGAAGGGAAAACTTGAGAATATTTTACTTTGGTATATATAATAGTAATTGATTACACATATTAGTACTTGCTAAACGGGGTGATCAAATTTGTCCAAAAATTGAAATTCAAACCGAACAAATTTATGTTTTATGAGGACCTAAACACTTCTTTGGAAACAAAGACCTAACTCAAATTGCAGTAAAATTGAACTAATTACAACTCACACATTGGAAACCAACAAAATATTGCATAAAAAACATTCATTCCTCAAGTCATACAAGGTACCTTAAGAGACATTTAAATAAACAAAATCCAATTAATACATCTAATTTTGAGTGAAAGAACGACCACTATCATAGATCTCTTCCTCAATGCTCAAAACTAATTTAAGCACCATAGATACAATATAACTGAACAAGCAATCACCATTCTAAGTGTCACCTACCGTTTTCATATACAGTGTGAAATATGAAAACCACAACATGAGATGCATTGAATGGCATAGCACAGATATCCACTTACAAATTACTCAAGAAACTACCAAAGATAATCAGATATCGATAAGTCACAAGAGATGACATTCATTTCCAAGTTTACTGCAACCCCGAGACAAATCCACCAAAAAGGGAGAAAAATATGTCATTTCATACCTAGCGCAAATGACACCTTTGGACGTGATTTGTTCTTGCCCAATAGCTTCATTTGGTTAGCTCTTTCTTCCTCCTCTTGTTGTTTTTTCTTTCGCAAGGCCTCTTCTTTCTGCCTCTGAAGTTCTTCCAATTCTCTATAACGTTCCTCTTCACGTCTTTGCTGTTCCAAAGCTTCTCTTCTTTGAGCTTCTTCCACCTTCCGCTGATTCTCTTCCAGCATCCGTTCAAGTTCTTCTCTCTCTTTTTGTGCATTTTCCTGAGTGATTTATATATAACCCCACATCCTCAGAAAAGGCGAAAAGCAGTATGAAGCAATCATAATCAGAGGCAAGAAGAGAACAATCAATTATTTAATTCTTCATTTCTCCACAGCTTAAATTACATCTGAGACCATAAATCTTGTTAATGGTTTCAGTGTTGCACTAACTATAGTAATAGACATAATCACATAAATGATGTCCGATTCATTAGAACATACTATAGCTTTTGGTCTTCGCATCCAAATTCAAGACATTTGATTAATAATGAGACATCTCGACATTTGACTCTTGTTCTATCCATGTCAAACCAGACCCCCAAAACCACCCCAATACAACATTTCAATACCATCATGTAACGTCTTGGCCTGCAATCCAACAGCAAATGACTCTCCGGATGAAGTTGGCATTATAATATATAACCTGAAACGCAGTCTCAAATTTGAAAGGAAATGTTGATGCAGTTTAGTTGGGCTACTTGAAGGCTTTGCCCACGTACAGGTGAGACTTCAAGCACATATTTTCTTATATTATACTACCTCCATCCCATATAGTTAGTCCAGTTTGCTTTATTGACTTTTCCGGCACGCATTTCCACCGAAACCTAGTACGGGTTTTAAAATATAATTTTGAAGTATTTTTTCTTTTATGGGATACTTTGACACTCGTAGTATCTCGTAAAAAAAAAAAACTTCAAAATTATATTTTAAACCGTACTTGGTTTCGGTGAAAACGCGTGCCGGAAAAGTCAATAAAGCAAACTGGACTAACTATATGGGATGGAGGTAGTATGTAAATGTATTTCCAGATTTTATTCAAAAGCCTGTGTATTAATGATTAGAAGACGAGGATTATGTATTAAGAATTACAGCCTCATATAAACATATATCTCAGATTTAGCACATGTTCAACATCTAGTTAGTGGGTGTTCACTTGAAGGTTTTTAAAAAAGGTTAGTTATGTGTGGTTTTTCCTAAATCATAACCTGTTGGGATAAAAACAGCTTACAGCCATACCCTATTGGCAGAGGAAACTTTGACCAATAATGAAGCACACTTCGACAATGAACCTCAAGTAGTTAGAGCTTTAAACATCTAAAAGTTTATGAGGAATACAACCTCTCTCCATGATTCTATGAAGGCTAACACAAAGAAATATAACAAAACATTGATTTACTGAAGTGAAAATCTAGTTAACTACCATACAAACAAATCATACATGCATCAGCAAAATAATGCCTGTGAGAATATTAGAAACTCAAAATGAATAAAGCATTTATCACAAAACAGATGATTAGACACTTGCCTCTCGCTTTGAAGCCTCTATCAGAGCTGATTCCTTTTCTTTTTCAAGTTGAGCTGCAACCTCAGCAACAAGTTTCTTCCTACCTTCCTCCAGACGCTTCTCTATCTCAAGCTTGATCTCCTGACAATTCAAGTTCTCTTCAACTTTCTTTCGAATTTCTTCTGCTATTCTCTTTGCAGTTTCTTCTTCTATTAGTTTTAATTCTAACTCCTGCTGACGCCTGGTAAAACAGTAGAAAATGTCAAAAGAAAAAAAAAAAAGGCCACTGATCCAATAAGAGAGAAGTCAGTTCTCATTTCTCAAAGGAGTCAAAAGCCCTCAACAGCACAAACTGCAATCTTTCTATTCCTTTTACTGCTGGGCAAAAGATTTGAGGAAGTTATACAACAATGCTGGTCATACAAGGTTCTGTAAATTCAGAACTAAAACAAATTACAAACTAACCTCCAGTTTGAAAAAGGCACAATGACATATATGCATATGCTTTTACAGCATACCTCTAATTGATTCCTGATCCAAAATATTTCAGTTTCAAATCTGGTGAACAGAAGATTAACGAGGCACCCAAATGGACCATCAAAATAAACAATACCAGAAACTTCCTTCAATTAATCCTGTGGAGAAGAGCATCAAGTAAAAAGTAGCAGTTCCAGTATTAATTGCTGAAACACTTCATCCCTTGTAGTAGAAATATGCATAAACCACGGAATGTTGTCTACATATCTAAAAGTAGGTTTGTACACACTTACTAACAATACCCGATCCATCATCACCCAATCTCAACATTTACGAATTGGGAAGAGCAGTAAATATAGATTACATGAATAGATGATGAGTCCAAAATGTCATTTTATGTGTACAGACAAAATGGTGATGAAGTTTGACCAGAACCAAACTTATCTCTAGAAGAGAATTTTATAATTAGCGCAATAAGCTACACAGATCATCACTGTGGAGCTATCAATTTCACAAGCAATCACACAGGCAGCACTTTCAAAATCCACCGCAATATCTTACTCGATGTTCTATTTTGGTTGTATAATTATCTACTAGGATCACAATTTTTCATGCATGCATGAGTTGAAGAAAGGCCAAAAATTTATCCAACTGATTCATATTTAAAAAATAACAAAAATACTTACAGTCCAAACGATTTTATGTTACATATACACACTCCAAATAATTGAAAATATCGTGAAACTTCTACTAGCACCAGACGGAACAGAAACAATAAATATTTTTAATTCATAATCTGAAGAAAAAAATCTATGCAGAACCAAAAGATAGAGGGATATGACTATATCAAGTCATCCTCTTTCAAACTTATGGTCTCCTCCATTCATGTGCAACATCAGGCGATACTATCAAATGAAAAATACTATGGACAAATTTGAAATTTTAGCATCGATTGAAAAAGAAAAAGAAAGCAATGGATGAAAACAAGCAAACAACAACGAAAAGACATGGAACTAAAAAGAAGTTTTATCGAGGAGTAAAATATTCATGCTCATCCAACTTATCCAAGAGCTCTCAAAACCAGCCATATCTGATAAAAAAAAAAGGAATCTATGCATAGTAATCGAATGACTACATATGTCCAAGCTATCACTGATCTCAACTATATAAGTTATCTCCAAAAGTACTCAGTTACTGACAGTATATGTTAGACTTCCATCACCAGCCTCCAGAATAAACAATTTAAGAATATTAGCAAGTCCAAAAGATAATGTATATGAGAAACTGCGGAAGTTTATTCCAAGAACAGATCACATCACTAGGCTACAGAAAATCATGAAAGTAGAAAAACATAAATGGAAAAGGATCACAATTGTAAGAGTTATACCTCTTCTTGTCCTCTCCCTCGTTTTTCAATTTTTCCCTTGCATCTTTCATCTCTTTTATACCAATGTGTGGGGATGTACATAGTGGGGATGATGAAGTACTCCTTTTTCTTTGTCTTTTGTTTGATTTTGGAGTAGGTGAGCGGCTCTTACGACGTCTTGGAGTGGGAGAGCGACTTCTATGTCGAGAGGATAATGAACGCCTTTGTCTTCTGTAGAATACAATGAAGTAGTTGAGCTTTAAAAGAAACTATTATATTATACAATGTCCACAGCCTCGTGTTTCCAAACCTACATCTATACTGAAAGCAAGTACAGTTACCTCACATATTGCAAAGAATAAACGGGGTGCTGCATCTTTTATCATAAGACACTGCTATTATCACAACCGAGCAGTGAAATAACACCAACACCACCCATCACCAGCTTACTTCTCAGTCAAAAGGAGCCATTGTTTCATTTCTAGAGTTCTCAATGATCAATGATCTTGACTACATCATTCAACCTATGCTTTAAAGATAATGTATCTCACTTTCTAATTGGTTTTGTACATAGAAACTCCCAGCATGAGGATGCATAATCCATTAAAATTACAGTTTAGCAGCTTTAGGTAAGGTGACAGATCATCAACTCAACAACCAAATGCATGAAGAATATCAAGGAGCTGATCGAAAGCGTAAACTCTCACAGGCAGCAACAAGGCACTAGGACACCAAAGTTACACAATCCGTGAGCATCTGTTAGATAATCTAAAACAAATGAAACCAATACGATGAGCAATCATTATGTATATTGTTCACAACATTGCCCAACCACAATAATCCTGAAAAGAGTCATAACTCTTGATGCATCCTCATCAAACTGGAAAACATTATAATTAACAAATAATTCAGAATTAAAATTAGTTTTGTTTCAGAACTAGAAAATAAATCTAAATACACTCAGGTTGTGTTTACTTAAAGACATAAAAGTAAATAAAAAAAGTATAACAGGGTATAAAAGTCTATTTACCGCTTTATTCCTCGTTTATTTTGATGTGTAAAAAAATCCAATCAGGCTGCATAAAAGTTCAGGCAGCCTTTTTTCCTATACCATGGTATAATATTACAGCTAAGAAAATTGTGTGATAATTTTATACCACCCTTTACCACTTTTGTTAAAAGACTTCCTTACCCTACATTCCTTTCCCAACAAAAAAATAAGAGCAATTTACGCATTTCATATTTTATCCACCATTTCCTTCCAAGCAGTTGTATAAATCTATTATGAATTTATCATTCAACTTGACATAAAAACTGTTATCCAACATTACTTGAACAACTAATCCTTGATAATAAACATCATCAAATTCAATTTCAATTTAACCAAACTAGTTTAAACTTATAACGACAGCCTTTTTCCCCTAAAAAACTCAACTTTCTATTGGTGATGACAACGAAGAGCACGCATAAATTGGTAGAAAATCATCAAACCACATACAGTAATAATTGCATCTGCAGATTATCAATTCATCATGGTTTGATCAATAAAGTAGATTACCAGAGTAGTCACCTATCCCCTCCTCTTAATCTTAAGAAATTAGCAGCAACCAAGTATAAACATCAACTCAAATAAAAAAAATCCCTGATACAATACAGGCAAGCAAGCATAAGCAAAAAAAGTATGACCTGCTATGGGAATAAGGGGATCTGCTTCTCTCTCTCCGGCTCCGGCGTCCAGACCTCACCTCAGAGGGCGGCGGCGAATACCTTCTTCGGTGCGACGGCGACCGAGATATTTGCCTCTCTCTACCCATCTCAACTTTCAGCTGCTATACAAAATTAACATTAACAGGAAGAGTCGAGTCCAATTAATCCAACAAGCCCAGCTACACAATTCTTTACCGATCAAATTCAAATGGATTGAAAAGAATGCAAATTTAAAGGGCAGGGGACGCAAAAGTTAACCCTAAGCTCACGGAAATAAGAGTCGACGAAATTGATAAAATTTAATCTAATTACTACAGTAACATACTATTCCCCACAATTTATTTACTCAATAAACATTTTTGCACTCAACAATTTTTAAATAAAAAAATAATATTAAAAAATACATAAACGCTCCATCGTCCACAGCAATTTTTTCAGTTATTTTTTTTGTATATATCATTGTCATGCTATCGGTGGACAATGAAGTGCTCATTCTTAAAATATTAGTAATACTAATATGTGAAAATGGTATGAAATAATCATTCTCACTTAGCCAACAAAAAGCGCAACTCATAAGATAGTTTACAAAAAATATACCCACTTTTTGTTATTTTGGACGAAAATACCCTTACTTATTTCAACTTTCCTTCAGTTTTTCCCCTAGTTTGAGCTCCCATTTTCATTACATTTATTGTCTCCTTCTCCACTTTCTTTGCTTATTGGTGACGAGAAACGACGAGAAACTCTGAGCTCGACATTGGCTTAGGATTCCGGCAGCCTATCAACGATTTCGGGACCTTGACTGTTTCTGTTAATATCATTCTTCCCATCAGCAGATTTTTTTGTGCGTCGCTCTGCTGTGCAATTTAGGGTAGGAAATTTTCAGGCGGCAGGTCATCGATTCCATCAGCGGAGGTTCCTCGAATCTGTTTGAAAGGCGGCGTTCTAGATGGCGGCGGTTGAACCGAAGGTATTTTCTTGATTCAATAGTTTTCTGTTGTGAATGATTTATCTAATTTCATTTAATTATTAGGTAGCTTTGTTCAGTTGAATTTGAGTCTGGAATGTGAGTTTATTTTTGTTAAATTGGCGTTTTGTATAGCTATTTTAAGATGGGTAAGCTAAGGTTGTGTTTGATTCGAGTCTGAGTTGGAATATAAATTGTAGCTGTTGGAACAACTGAGTGTAATAGTTCTAGTTGTTCCATGCAATGCATGGATGGAACAGTACCCAGTAGTTCCAACTGTTCCATGCATGCATTGCATGGAACAACTGGAACTATTACACCTAGTTGTTCCAATTGTTCCAACTACTCATGTGCTGGAACTTTGCCTTATTTAATGTATTTAATGCGTTGCATGGAACAACTGGAACTATTACACCCAGTTGTTCCAATTGTTCCAACTACCCATGTGCTGGAACTTTGCCTTATTATTAATGCGTTGCATGCAGATTCGGCCTAAAAACATATTGTTTGTCCATGGAGGGGAATGGTCTGAAAAAGATAGCACTTACATTGGCTTTGAAAGGGAGTTGATGCCTATACACCTGTTGGCCCCATAGGATACACATATTTGTTAAGTAGGATTCAGGCACGCATGATGAAGCCGAAAAGTAAGTACTTGTATCAAGTAGTTGCATTGTTGAAGTCCGCGATGGGTGATACCGTTAGAATGAAGATTCTAGATGATTTTGATCTAACGTATGTTCTGGATGAGTTGGAAGCACCTGTATTATACATTTCTACAACCCCGATAAATGAAGAATTATTAGAGGCTGTGAATGACCATGCAGGAAGGCTGAATAATGACATAAATCTGGTGACTAATGCTTCTGGGGCTAGGAAAACAAAATTGGGTCGGAATTTGGATACGACTTTGAATAGGGATTCAGATACGAATTTGAATATGGATTTGGAGAGAGAGAGAGAACGGAATATTGACACGGGTGTCGATTGGAATGAAGATTGGGGTTTACATGATACGGATTTGGATGGGGTCGGTGATCATGATCCCTTCGCGACATCTGGAGACCGTGCAGATAATGATGATGTAGAGAGCCTTGAAAATATACCCATCGGCACCCTTCGGCGTAATGTGACCTCAGTGGGTAGTAGGAATGATGTATTCGAGGGAGATCACGAGTATGTTGGGCAGTGGATCATCCCCGGTGCATCGTTTCATATGAAACAGCCTAAGACAAGAGACAATTTAGGTAATGAAGGCATCGGCGACGATACACTTTGTAAAGGTGTTATATTTGAAAGCAAGAAGAAATTGGTCACTGTGTTGGGGTTATATCATCTTGCTAATCACGTATCATTTGATACGCCGCGTTCCTGTAAGAAACGATATGGTACTTATTGCAAAAACAAGAAAGAGAATTGTTCTTTCGTTTCTACAGCACTAGCATTGGGTTCCGCATGGGAAATACAAGAATGGGCACCGCACACGTGTAAAAAAGATTTGAGATTTCATTCCGAACCAACCATATGCGCTAAAGTTTTAGGTGCATATTTTGTTCCAAATTTGATGACAAAAGGTGTTGTTTTAAGGCCGAGTGATATCCAAGCGATGGTGAAACGGAAATTTGGGGCTAAAATAGAATATCAAACTGCTTTGAATGCTAAAAATCATGCACTTACAATGGTGTACGGCGAGTCACACGAGTCATTCCAAATGCTTCCGAAGTACCTGTGGATGATAGAGCACACAAATCCAGGATCTGTTACTGAATTGAAAGTCGATGAGGCTGACGGGAGTTTCAAGTACTGTTTCATGGCTCTCGGTGCATGTGTTAGGGGATTCAATGCGTGCCGTCCTGTCATTGTAGTTGACGGTACACACCTGAAAGGGAAATACAAAGGCGTACTGTTGGTGGCTGTTACAAAGGATGCAAACGAGCAGGTCTTTCCCTTAGCATTCGGGTTGGGGGACAAAGAGACTGACGAGTCATGGACTTGGTTCTTTCAACAGCTTCGACGTGCCTTCGGCTGTCCGGATAAGATGATGATCGTTTCAGACCAACACGCTAGCATCAAGAATGCAATGGATGTTGTCTACCCCGGCGTAGCCCATGGGCTTTGTGTTTACCACCTGCAAAAAAACATCAAGTTTTGGGGAGATCATGCCATTGCGCTCTTCCAATCAGCTGTACACGTCTACCGAGAACGTGACTACAACCTTACAATGACAAATCTTAAATCTCATGCTCCAGCTGCATATAACAAGGTACTGTGTGTTGATCCGAGACAATGGGCTCATTCTAAATCTCCTGTGCCCCGTTACCTATTTTCAACATCTAATGTTGCTGAGTGCTTCAATGGTTGTCTTCGATGGGCTAGAACTTTGCCAGTTTGTACTCTCTTCGAGTGTATCCGCTCTCTCATCGGGCAGTGGTTTGTAGAACGGCGTGCTCTAGCTACCAGTCGAACTCACGAGTTAACTGATTTTGGACAGTTGAAATTGGGCAGGGCAGCTGAGTTGGGTTCGACTATGAGCGTTGAAGCAATTTCTCCAACAAAGTTCAACGTATCAGCAGCGATGAAGCATCACGTAGTGGATCTTGACAAGAAGCAATGCACTTGTCTTATATTCGATATCGACTTCATCCCTTGCTATCATGCTTCAGCAGCCTTACGGTAACCATGTCATGTTTGAAATGTGGTCACTATTTTTCATGCAAGTCTTTCTCGGTTTAGGGCTATAATTTAGGATCCAGTTGGATCTATTTGCTCCAATATAGTTCCAACTGTTCCAATTGTTCCAGCACTAACATCTTAAGTGGTTTCTCTGTTGCAGTCACACGAAGCAGTCGCCAATCCCATACGTATCTCGTTATTACTCCACTGACGCACTCCGTGAAAACTATGCGGGTGAGGTGATGCCAATTCCGATGCCCGAAGATTGGAACCTACCCGCTGCGGTTGAATCGTGGGTCGTTGGAGCTCCGAAAAATCCTAAACAGGCCGGTCGACCGCGTGTTAGCAGGATAAGGCCCGTGTCCGAATCATCATCTCGAAGCAGAGGCACCCCTCGATGTACTCGTTGTTCGCAGTTCAGGACATTATCAGAGTACTTGTGTTGTTCCAATAACCATTCCGTCTGCCGGAGAGGTTTCTTCATCGGGTACGAAACGCCGCAGGCCGAAGACATGCGGCATTTGTCATGCTACTGGCCATACCCGATTGACATGCATTCATAGGGTTCCGCCGCCATAGAGGAACCAATCAAGCGTTATCGGCTTGTAATCTAATTTGAGTGTATCAGAACTATTTATTACTTTAGATCCAACTGTACCAATTGTATTGGTAATTAACATTTCATATTTCAATTAATTAGATTGTTTTCAATGTGCTTTAACCGTCATTAATTGGAAGGCTTCAAGAATAATACTCATTGTATGCTTTGTCAAATCAAGTATCTTCTCTCAGAAAAAAGGATTTTGTTTTTATTTTTTTGGTTGAAGATTCCCTTGACCAAGCATGCTTGCTTTGAGAAGAATGACAGTCTTTGAATGGTCAAAAGATTCCCTCAAATAATGCATACGCATCCTCTCCAATATTTCTAAGTGCTATAAGTCCCTCTTAGTGGTTGCCTTTTTTCCATGTATTTCTTAGCTATATTTCGCTCACTTTTCAAATGGATTTCTCCAACCTCCCATCTCAAAGACAATACTTCTACAATATCCCATGGAACAAGACTCTTGATAGACAGTTCATTGCGTGTCTTATCTCACTAATGGAGAAATACCCCGACCTCAAATATGATCATGCGCCGACAGATGCCTTATTGGCGGCGAAAGTCATTCTCTTGAACAACAATCCAGTCTAAGACTTGATTGGGAGGATCTCTACTGCCGTTTCGGTCTCCTACGAGACCGCTATCAAACCTTCAAGTGGGTTCTTGCATATGAAGGGTCCGACTGGGATAGAGAGATTAATCGTGTATTCACTAGCGATGATAAATGGAATGCGATGTTCATGGTAAATACTCAATAATTTGTTAACCTCCATTTACCTATTCATTTATTTATACGTTAATTTATTTGCAGGAGAAACCAATGGCTAAAGCATACTACAGCCAAGGCGAGCCACTTTATGACGACATGATGATCCTTTTCGCACTCGACGACGTCAAGAATGAAGAACTTTCGCATAAAGTGATTAACTTGGACGAAAGTGAAGCTTCGGATGATGTGTCCGTTGAAGTAACATCTCCACCCTTGAACTCCCGATGCCGTAGACTTTTTGAGGGCCCATCGAACCCACCTTCATTCCCCGCAATGAACTTCGGCCCAAGAAAGCCACGCTATATGGAAAGCCAAAAAAAGTCGAACAGCCAAGGTCAAAGCTCCACCGCATCTACATCGCCACTGATGTGGTGGAAACCGTGACGGGAACACTCTTGGGGGATGCTTCAGCCGTTGGTTATTAGTTATCACTTGGGTCACTTGGTTGTATTAGTTATCATTTCGCTCACTTAGTTATTAGTTATGACTTGGTTGTATTAGGTATCACTTGGTTCACTAGCAAGTCCATCTCTTTAGTCTTAAGTGTTTTATTGCCTACTTGGATCACTTGGATCTATTAGTAGAAGTAGATCCAAATGTCCCAGCATCGCACTTGGATCACTTGGATCTATTAGTAGAAACAGATCTAGTTGTACCATTCCGCACTTGGATCACTTGGTTCTATTAGAAGAAATAGATCCAAATGTCCCAGCATCGCACTTGGATCACTTGGATCTATTAGCAGAAATAGATCTAATTGTTCCATTCCGCACTTGGATCCCTTGGTTCTATTAGAAGAGATAGATCCAAATGTCCCAGCATCGCACTTGGATCACTTGGATCTATTAGCAGAAATAGATCTAATTGTTCCATTCCGCACTTGGATCCCTTGGTTCTATTAGAAGAGATAGATCCAAATGTCCCAGCATCGCACTTGGATCACTTGGATCTATTAGCAGAAATAGATCTAATTGTTCCATTCCGCACTTGGATCCCTTGGTTCTATTAGAAGAGATAGATCCAAATGTCCCAGCATCGCACTCGGAACTCTTGGATCTATTAGAATAAATTGATCCAAGTGTTCCAGCAGCCCCACAAAAGATATTGACTGAATCTTAATTATCAGGCGAAATATATCAAAGAGAAGACATAATATTATGAATGCTTCTGAGAGACCCTACTAATCGAACCCTAACAAGCATGATTGTTTACGATTTCCCATCCCACCTACACATGCACAAATGGAGACTACAACAAAATATACAGTTTTTTCTGCAAGCCACCCCCTGGCTAAAACACAACATGCTTCAGAAAATAGAATAAAAACTGTTTGTTTCTTTCACTAAACACCGACCCATTACGCTCTGAATTAAGCCCTTTGATCAAACAATAGGACACACTGTGCTCCCGTCCGTACTGAATTTGAAGATTGACTCTGCAATGTGATTGCGATAATTTTGAATATCATCCATGGTCATCTTCTTATCAGCCACCCCCTTAAGTCAATTTTCGGCGTATAATAACACTAGTGGCCCGCAACTTGCGCTGTCACTTTGTTTGATCTTGTTGACTTTAGGAATATGATGCTCCCATTGCGAGTAGATGGGCACGACTTCTTCAAGCCTTCTCTCGTAAAAGTTCATATACTTCAACACTTGTGGGACAATACGCGCTACCGGCTCGAATGCGACTGATCTAATTTGAAGGTGGTGGGCTTCGAATTTGTGCTGGTTCGAGTCCCAAATCTCCAACGTGCACTGCGTCAGGTCTAGAATACACATAGCCCAATGCTTGTTGAAGCACACACCATGATAACCTATTCGAACAATATTTCAATGAATGTTAGAACACGTGGAACAGTGTTGGAAAGCAGTTCCAATAGTACCAACTTCAGTGCAAAATATTTACCTTATTTGCATCTTCCCAACTTTCAGGGCCCCCCACTTGGGCAACCGTCCATCCACAAACTTAGATAGCCTCTTAAGGTCTGCCTCTTCACTTCTTCCTCCTCATCAAACCTGACGGATCCCGTGCGATCTTTCTCGATGTCAGTCCAAACCTCCAATATAGCTTGCTGAAAGTCGACAACAGCTTGTGCATAAATAGAAAAATCTCATGTGAACTTAAGTAAAGTGAACATGAAATTAGTAAAATTTACATAGAAAGTGGATCCCGTGATCCGTATCCCCTTCTTCACTTTATGAATTCCGGCTAGGCTCGGGTCCGTGGCTAGGATAGACAAGTATGGATCCACATGCTCATTCTCCAATTGATATCCTGGGTTCTTGATATCAAGGAAATACTCTTTGCCCACTGGATACGGCAAGCCCACATTTCTCCTGAAATTGAAATGACTAAAGAATTAACTGAACAGAACAATAGAACAACATCTACACATCGGAACTACATGTACACATCATGAAATATGGTTCACTTACTCCTCTCCACCAGTCCCCCTTAAGAAGCGTTGGAAGTCTGTGCCCCTCACATCGTTTGGTAAGAAGGGGCTCCTTAATGATGCTGCAGGTTTTCTTTTTCTCCCTGCTCCTGCTCGACTGTAAGTCACTACCGGCCCTTTGCCTTTTCTCTGCCTTGCCTCCTCTTCCAATTGTGTTTGAAGTGTTCTCACTGATTCTTGTGATGTCGGCTCGGGTCGGGTTACGATGGCAAGGGGAGTTGAGCATGGTTGCTCATCATTCAGAAGCTCGTCATTAAAAACTTCCTTCTGAAATGACCGTATCTCAGCCAGCTCCTTTTCCATTTGGGAAGAGCTGAGGTGCTCTTGAATCGTTTGGCCGGCATCCTATAAAGTTTTAAAGATCAGAGTCATCCAACGGATGAAAAATCTATTAGTTGGATGGAACAATTGGAACAACTGGAACAATCGGAACATTTTGAAGAGTTGTTCCAACTGTTCCGCACACTTAAAAAATTGCTCGGAAAAAAATAAAGTATTTATACCAATCCAGCAGTTTCACCGTCTCCTTCAGCCTTCTTTTCTCCCTCCCCATCCTCGGCATCTCCTTCAGCCTCCTGTTGTCCCACCCCTTCATCAGCATGAGGTGTACCATGGTCCTCTCCTTCAGCCTCCTCATCGGCTACATAAGTGCCATCATCGAACCCACCTTCATTTTCCTCCCAAATTACCTCATCTTCTTCCTCAGCTTGGTTTTCTCCAACCTCGTGATGGTCATTTTCTTCTTCAATGTTCTCTTCTCCTTCACCTTCATTCTCATTTTGCGTTCTGGTCGACATGCGTGGTGCTCTACAAATATCATTGTGGTAGTTTTGGTCACGGTCGGGAAAAAGGATCGCCGTCATCTTGCTCACAACAAGATCAGCTACTTTCTCTGCAAAAACACTGCTGCCCTCGAGCTCCTCCCTTGCTTTTTTTGCGGCCTTACTGGCAATCTGGGCAACCAGTTTCCTCTTCCTGCTAAGTGTCAGAGTGTATGGGGCTTCGTCTTCTTCGGCAACACCGGTGCCTGCGCATTGACCTCGCCTTTCACCAGCTGCACTCGACTCCGGAGGCATATCGGCCCTCCGCATCGGTGGTATTTGTGGAAGTGCTCTTCCTGCTGCTGCTCTTCTCCTTGCCGTCGAGGCTCTCTCCAATTGAGAAGTGTAGATCAGAGAGAATGGCGTCCCTTCAGCCTCTACAGACGTCACATAACTGCGTTGTACCTCCTTGTCATCAGGCTCCAACCGTGAAACAATCTTCAACATAAATTTTGAATGCATCAGTAAAGATTATTTACACGAAAAGGGAAACAACCAAAAAAACAAATAAGTTATAACATAGCCTGGAAGAGTTGTAACTGTATACCAAAAAAGATCCAAATGTTCCAGATATTCAGACAGATAAATGATCAACTAATATATTTATTTTCCTGGAACAGTTGTAACCATATACCAAAATAGATCCAACTGTTCCAAGTGTTAGCATGAAACAGTTGGATCTATATACAAAAATAGATCCAACCATATATCAAAATAGCCTGGAACAGTTGGATCTATATAAAAAAATAGGTCCAAATGTTCCAAGCAAATAACACGCTAATAGGTGAGGGTTCTCACATGTGTGATCTCGATATCCAGATAAGTTAAGCCTCTATTGTAGGTATAGCATAGGCCACGGGGACGACAATTCCTTCTCACCCTTGCACCAAAACTTTTTCCCAAATCTGGGAAGGCCTCATATATCCAGCCCTAATTCACAGAAAAATACAAACATTTAAGAATCCATTTATGCAACTAAAAAGGTATTACAATGAAATGATTAATACAAGCCACATACCAGGAAAGCTAGAGTGTTGCCAGTCAAGTGATAAGACTTGGAAGGAATATGCTTTTTCACAGATCGAATTGAATTCACCAAAAGCTGGTAAGAAATGCTGCCCAAGGGAACTTAGCCCATCCTTTCTTGTCCTCGACCAAGACCCATACCCAGTCGGGTATCTTGGAGGATGCTGCGTCCATTCCCATGATAATGTGTGCCACAATAATCTGAGAGAGCTTCACGCAATCCCCTAGCATCAAGACTCCATTACCCTCAGTTCTCGCCAACCATGTACCAAAACCACAAATTGTTTGGTGAGATAGGGTTGTTTTGGAAACACCGGGTGTAGAGAGAGTTCTCCGGTATCTCGTGCCGTGCAAACGGATCAAAATTGGTGGGCCCAAATCGGAGACCAGTGACGAGCGCAAACTCCATTCGTCCGAATTTAACTACCTCACCATTTACCCTGAAGAATATCGCAGTAGGGTCAGGGTCTGGGGTCCCTATTGCTTCCCGGCTAACTAGATGGTGAATGCACTTCCCAGACTTCGATATTACAGTTGGGTATCTCATAAAATGTTTGAACACACTTTTGCTCATTGCTGCTTCAGCATCTGCTCCGAATTCCTCCAGCTTGCCCTGAATGACAGATATGATATCCTCCTTGCCAGTGAGTAACAATTTGTAATTTTCTTCATCTTGCATGTGCTTTCGGGGTTCATCCCAATTAACCTTCAAAAAATAAGCACCAGATGTTAGTAAAATAGAGTGTACTATACTATAAACATGTCTGATGGAACTATTTCGCTTAATAGATCCTTCTGTTCCAAGTGTGCCAACAGAATGCACATGGACTACTTGGAACAGATAGAACAACTTTCATAAATAGTTCCCATTGTTCCTGACCATCACATGGAACATGTGGAACTGTTTATGAAACAGTTGAAACTGAACCAAAGAATTGAGGTTCCAGCAACCCTAAACCGCCAAAATAAACCAGCGCCATTTGTAATACCACCCAAAAAACCACCAAAAAACAAGAGAATAAAGAAAAACAAAGGATTTGCATTGTTGCAGATGTTCACCACAAAAAGTTGGAATCGAAGCCAGCAATTTAACAAAGAGAGCAACAATGAAGAACCAAAATCTTAAACATATTCCTCCCAATACAACAAAAATTACAGTAGATTAACAAAACTCAGTTGCATGTTGAAATTTTTACAGAAAAAATATAAGAAGAAATCCTAAAATCAAGTAATATACCACCAAGAATCTACAATAAGCTTAAAAATCCATAATAACCATACCAACAGTAATATTCGTCAGAAAAATCCACAACATTCATCAAAACTCACAACTTTTAAAGAAATCGAGCATAAAAAACAATAACCACACAGAAAATACATAAACCCACCAATATTCTTCAAAATCCACCGATTAAAACCGTACCTCGACTTGGTTTTCGGGATTTGAAGTCGACACAGAGGCCATTGCTGGTAGCGGATGTAAGGGTTGGGCTTCTCGGTGGATCCTTGGCGTCGTCGCGGCGGAACGTCGGCAGCTAGGGCTTCAAAATCCGTGCACAGAATGTCGTCGGCTAGGGCTGCAAGTTTCGATCTTCAGAGAATGGGAGTCGGAGAGAGAGAGAGAGAGCGGTTGAGGGTTTGGAATCGAAATGAGGAAGTTGGAGAGTCTTCTTGCAGTTTTGATTACACGAAAAGGCGCGCCGATTGGGCAAAATTCAACCATTTTCGTATTTGAATTATTGAGGGCAATTTCGTCCGAAAATACAAAAAGTGGGTATAAGTCATGCAACTTAAGTTGGTGGGTATAATTTTTGTTGGCTAAGTGTAAATGAGTATTTCAAATAATGGCCCTACTAATATACTCCTTTAGCATGCCAACGAAAATGAAATGTTTATTTTTAGCAAGTGATTTAAGAAAAAGAGTGTATAGTGCCTAAAGTCAATTTGCTAATTAAAGTTGATTAATATTATATTTAATGTTTAAATTTAATTTATTTAATAAAATTAATGTTATTTTTTTTAGATTGAATGTATAAATATGAATGCTACAATTAAAGATAAGCGATAATGTTTGTCAGTTCATCGACTTGCAAAGAGAAGGTATAAGAGCATCTCCAGCCGTAACCGCAAGCCCCTTTGCGGCACTATTCCGGTGGGGAGGGGCTCTCCCCAAATTTCATTTCTAGCTGCAAGCCCCTCCCCCCGACTATCTCTTATTTTTAATTCATTTTTCGTTTCGTTCTTCGTTCGATTTTATTTATTTAATTAATTTTATTTTTAATTAAAAAAGAAACGAAATTTTTGGATTTTTTATTAAATTGAAACGAAATACAACAATTAAAAAAAATAAAAATACAATAAAACAAGCCTATTTTTCGATCATGTTCCACAACCGAGTCCTCATGAGAAAAGTGCTCCAACTCCTCCGGTGACATTCATGAGGTATCAGTGACGAGCAACTTGTTGTATGCAGTCATGATCTTGCCCGTATAGGCTTGCTTCTTCTTCTCCAAGACGTCCTCTTTCTTCTTTGCAATCAATAACTACGTCTGATTAACTTCGGCACTTGATTGCCAAAACTCATATTCGTCTCCCTCCGGAACGTCCTCCAAATTAATCGGCTCATCAGCTTGTTTGCCTTTTCCTTTATTTTTTCTTTGGACGACTGCTTTTTTGATCCCCATCGGGCGGGGGTGTTCCGGAAAATAGTCATCCTCTTCCACAGCTTCTGCGTCGGGATTGCTGGAGTTGGACGACCTGTCTATGCCTTTTTGCTTTTTATTACCAACAAAAGGAGAATACTTAGGCAATTTTAGCAGCTCTTTATAGGCAGGCCCATATTGGAAAGCTTGATTCGTCTCATTTTGATACATCTCACATGCTCTGTTGAAGACGTCGTTTGCATCTTCTCCGCTCTTCCAATCCCTCACAACTTCAATGTAGTAGCCATGGAATTTGTTGCATTTGGGCATGATCCGTTAATAATGCCCCTTAAGCATCGACTTGTTTCTGGGTTTGTAGCCGATAGCATGAATCGTAGCGTTGTACCTTGCTACGACCTTGCCCCAGAAAATATACTCCTTCTGTCGATCGCTAACTCCAGGGTTTTTGAAAATGCTAGACCACACCTTGATGAGATGAGCCGACTCATCCGGACTGTACGGTACAACCTTCGTCTGCTCGGTTGACTCCGGATTTGGGGCAGCAACCGTCGATGCACTTGCTTTCTTCTTGGCCGCCGGACGAACGTTCGAAACTGACTCGAATGAGCTCGATAGATTTAGCCCTTCCAGATCTTGCGTCGCACCTTGACTTCCCCTGAACGGCGTAGTTCTGAATTGATCGAATACGGGTGGGAAGACGTCTTGATAACCGCCAGGAGTAAAACCATCACTCCCTTGGCAGGAGGACTCGCGTAGGCTGCGAATCCGAGGTTGGTAGGCCGCTGCGGCGAGGGCGGAGAATCATCGTCGCCTAAGGTATCATCGTTGGGCTGCGAGGGGAAACCACCGAGACCTTGGGAGCGCAACATTTCGAAAAACGACTCGTTATCCATCAACGGCTTTGGTAGAGAAAGGAGAAAATAATTTGATTTTGTAGAGAAATATGAGATTGTGAAGAAGTGTGGATAAATTGTG
This sequence comes from Mentha longifolia, assembly GCA_001642375.2. Taxonomy (NCBI): domain Eukaryota; kingdom Viridiplantae; phylum Streptophyta; class Magnoliopsida; order Lamiales; family Lamiaceae; genus Mentha; species Mentha longifolia. Next base: position 21,566,085 of record CM038120.1, on the reverse strand, counting down.
AGGTGCGGAAGATGATTTATGGGGTGTGTATTTATAGGGAGGAATGGGGGAGATGAGCGTCGAACTAGCCGTTGCCAAGCAACGGCTATAATTTTTTTTATTTATTTATTTTTAATTTTTAGCTTGAAAAATCAATTTTTTAAAGAAAAACCAAATAAAGAAATTGCTGGCTGAGAAGGAGCGCGAGCTCGGCTCGCATATGCAAACCCGGCGCGCGTCGCCCTCGACTCGCCAACGGGCACGGGACTCGTGCGACGGGCTCGGCGGCGGGCTCGAGCCAGCGAGCTCGGCCCGCCGGAGATGCTCCAACTCCCTTCACCCTCAATCCCTCACTATTTCCGTATTTTTGTTGTAAATCTTCGACCCGGATTCAACACACAACATCGTCATCCGTGGTTGTGCATATATAAGAGTGCTACTCTAATTTAGTAAACATGGCCGAAACATCCCTGGCACATACATTCTGGTACGAGCAAAAACATACATTTTCAAAATAAGCACAATTTGTTTCAGTACGTAGAAGGGACGAAGATAACATAGTCTACAGGTAAACAAAAGACGAGAGAAGCATCGCAACCTAAAACACAAACTCAAGATGCAAAAACTTACTACGAGTTAAACAGATACTATAATAAAGTACGTCAGACACATCTACTCTTTACTTTTCCTCCACACTCTAGATCAGCTTTTTCTTTTGGAAATATCGCTTCAAGTGCCATATTTGGGCAAGTGAAACCATAATGCAGATTCCTAGTGACATCAGACTGTACCAAGCCACACGAGCATTTGTCGTTTCACTTACAATTCGCATCTCTGCTTCTCTGCAACAGCAAATCTCAGAGGAATTAGGATATAGAAACATTACAAGGAAAGAGTCTGATAATCGAAAAGAATGAAATCTCGCATATAGATATTTGTATATACCTGTTTTTAAGATACAAAAGGTTTTCATGGATGGCCTCAACTGCTCCTTCAAGCTTTCTAAGCTCAAGCTCGACACCCTACTAGAGGAGCAAAATATGTAAATCATTCTATAACCTTTAAGGCTCAGATCTCCTTCTAGGCTCTGATAAACTATACCAAGAAGTTTGTTACTATCAGAAGTATCATGCATTTAACTATAAAACCTAGGAGAAGCCGCTTTATAGCACCCACAGCATGTAGATTTCAGGAAAAATGACTAACTGAATTGATAAGGATAAAGCAAAAAAGAGAATAGATGCAGAAGTATTTAGTTACAAGAATTTTGTCTACGTCAAAACATCAACATTTCAGTTTCCCAAAAAATTGCTAGTGAGGACTGCTTAAAGATCTCACCTCAATTTTCTCTTTTCTTGCAACTGAATCCCAATCCTTTGCTGCAATACCTGTTTTCCATTCAATATTGATACTTATATCACCACCTCCTGTATTATGGCCATCCCCCCAAAAGCAAGCCAAATAATTTCCACCCTCAGTTGTTGTAAATGCAAATTGGCCGTGTGTGACATTTTCCTGGTGGTGGAGGTTATTCCCGTAAGGCGAAGTCACCTGCAATAGAAACATAATCATCAGGCAGATATTGCAGTAAGGAAGATGTTCTGTTCATGTGTAGGACATTTAGCTAAATTGATCCATAGAAATTCCAAGTTTTCTTGCAAAGGCCAAAAGTCATCTTCACCATGCCAGAATCCTTTCACCCACACTCAAGAAGCATCATGTGATGGGGATTGGAGAGGGGGAGTAAAACCTAAAACAGGGAATCAACCAAATATGAATAATTTAGCTCTATAATTTTCAAGTTTGATGGCAGCTGAAATCCTAACTTAAATCAGATATACCAATTATGAACTATAATTACCTGACATATATACATATATATGCGCGCGCGTGTGTTTGTGTGTGAGTAAGCAAATCATAAATGAATTGAATGCTGATCTTGTACAAAGAAAATACTAAATCATAAAAAATATAATTAAAGCATATGGGGAGATGGTTTAACCAGATACCCCGCAAAAAAATAGAGAGAAGCAACATGAAGACAAAGAAGCAAAATTATCAGCCATCTATTATGATAGAGTTAAGGTAGTTGATGAACAAAAATAATAAATACTCCGTCCGTCCCCAAAATTTGTGCATCCTTTTAGATGGCATGGATTTTAAGAACTTGTATGATATTGAGTTGTTTATTGTAAGTGGAGATTGGGTTCCATATTTAGTGTAACATGGGTATAATGGAGGGCCATGAGTGCTAGAATTGATAAATATGTAGTGTAGTAAGGGTATTAAAGATATTAAAGTAGTGGGTCCATTTCCTAAAATGAAATATGCACAAATATGGGGGCGTACCAAAAATGAATTATCTGCACAAATTTTGGGGATGGAGGGAGTGTATGATAGTTGATACAAAGACTCCTCAAATGAGGGACTGGAAATCCCTGCTACCGCAAAGCTGTCCTATTCACTAATGATATGAAAAGATACCAAAACCTAATTTCTAAACAACTATCTATTTACAGACCTCATAACTTGAAAACCAAGTGAACAACTTGGAGCCTAAACAAAAGCCCAGTCCATCCTTTTATTTCAATCCTATGTAAAACAACCTTAAATATCTGAACCAAGGAAATCAAAGATAATGTCAAAACTACAGTAAATAAATATTACCAATATAAGAAATGGTAACATATTAGGCATCAGGCCTTCATTAGCTAGAGAAGCAAGCCAACGATATTAAATACGCTTTAGAAGTTTAGTCAGTATGATGAAGACTTGAGATGTCCTACTAATTAAAAATAAAAATACGAAAAGTAAGAGACAAGTTTAAAAGATACATAAATAAGCATGTCGCACACATTATACTGATTATGCAAGCAAAAATTACTTTCCTAGGTTTTTAACTTAGTTGTTCCTCCCGGTTAAAAACTTACCATGCCATTTGAATCTGACAATCTGTGCATATTATAGGCCTGGGCATCTTTGCAACACCATCCTTTCACTTGTTGCAAATGTCTACCCGTGAATGAATTGAATCGAAATATAAGATGATGTACAGGTTTCTCTATAAATATGTATTCAATTTTTTATGAGTATAATACTGTATTATGCGCAATGTTTTGTGGGCTAAAAGTAATTTCTTACCTGCTCTGAACTTTCACTGCTTTAGGCACCCCCATTAGATGTCAAAGACAATTTCTCTTCTCAGATTCCTTAACCTTTGTTCCCCGATAACAAGAATTTCCTAAGATTCATTTGTTTTCCCAATGTATAGTGAACTGTATATATTCTACAATGACAATAATGCAAGCGAACTGCATGTATGAGCCATGAAATTTTGGTGCCATTATGTTCTAGTGTAGTTAACTGCCTACATAATCCAACTTTTATCTTTGTCCGATTCTAATAAAAACATGCTACAAGAAACAAATATATACACAGTAACACATATAAATTGATTCTGGTAGTGATCAATCCTTAGGTAGGAGGAACAAATTTGGTTCATAGATTTGCATTAGATGAGTGGCCAAGGCCCAAGTCACATTAAATGATGCACTATATGGATTAATTTCATGCAATGTCATTTTCGTGCATTGTATACATTACATTGATGCATTGTATGCATTACTTTGGACCCTATCTTAAAAAAATTTAGTTTAGATTCTTGATGAAGTTGATGATGCATGAACAAAGAGTTGAGGCATGCAGCAGAAGACTGAAGAGATAAAAGTAAGGAATATGCAGAAGAATAAAGATGCCACGCTGGCAATCCTCTCCACAAGCTCATGAAGTATTCCAGCCGTAGATTAGATGATAGATCTAACGGCTGTTGTAATAGTTAGTTAGTTGTGTTAGCGTGTTTAGTAAGTCGGTTAGATACTGACACCGTGACACATAGCAAACTAAAGTCGGTTGAGCTAAGTATAAAAGAGCTAACTGAAATGTATTGTTGTTTTGAGAGTTCAGACTTTACACTGAAAATAATAGAAAATTCCTTCTACACATTTCTACCAATAAACTTGTTGGTTTACTAATTCTCCCTATTTTTCACATAAGAAAGTGTCCTTATTTGATCTTCACCCTAGGCCTAGTATGTATATATAGATGTGCTTTACATATAATTTGATCACGTTACTCAATATCAAGTACAGAGGAAACTTAAATCAATAATACAAGCAGAAGCAATGAGTAGCAGTCGCAGCTGATAAGGAATACAGTAATAGTTTCTATGCATATCAACACAAAAAAATACATAAACACCAATTGATTTCTCAATGAAAAACTGGTAAAATTAGATGCAATTTCAACCTTCAGCATTAGTATCAGTAAGTAGTACCTACAATCCTGATTTTTCTTTTAATCTTCTGAAAGTGAAATTTCAACTTCTCTTCCATTCAAACGAGCTTAACAGTACAGTGACGATAAATAATTCCTCAAAAAGAAGTTAACTACTACCTTTCAGAAACACTGAGAATAGTAGGATGGGGAAAGGGGAGCCTAACCTTGGCGGAAATGGTTGGGGTGGAGTGGACGTGGTCATCGGAAATGACGACATAATCGGCCAAAACGACGACGTTGCTCTGGATTTCTTCGGAGACGCACTTGGTGCCACTCGTCGGCAAACTCAACCATATGGCGTCGCTCTTCTGCAAAAAGCACAGAAAAACCAACAGTAGCACCACGCCGAGGTTGGCACCCGCCGCCACCATCGATGTTTCTCTCTCTCTCTCAAGATGTGTTCGATCTCGAAAAGTATTTGAATCTCAAGAATGCAGGTTGTTTCGGGTTCGGAATTTTGTTCGGATTTTGCGAGGTCACGGGCGTTATAGGGTGTCGCGAGCGATTATAAACGCCGTGAGGCCGCCGGTTGTTTTTTTCTTTCTTTTGAAAAAAGGTAAGGAGGCCGGTTGTTTTTTTATCGGCAACCTATACTTTTTTCATCCTCCACGTTATTAAGTTAATTTGACCTTTCACACATAAATATTCCCCCGTCCCACTCATATAGGGATAGTTGACTGTCTTTTTATGAGATAAAAGTACAGTCAAAAGTACAGTAATAATAAATAAATTTATATAAAAATAAAAAAAAACTAATCTTAATTTTTTATAAATTTATTATTTCTTCCAAACCAACCTATTCTTTAAGAGCAACCTCGTGCATCGTTTTGATACTCAGTTGAGTGTGAGGTGCTCCCGAAAAATGTTGACCATTTCAGATAGATCTATGTTCGGAAGGGAGTATCTCATATTGTAGAATCGTCTATTGATTGTAAAAATGATTGTTCCATTAATGATAATATTTATAAAAAAAATTAATCTAGTAATCCTTAACAGATTTACTAATAATAAAATATTCAAGCAAACATTTTTCTTGAGACTGTGTCACTTTAAGAAAGAATTATGTCTCGTGAGTTGTCCTTGAGGATAAGGGGTCGTGACAATTATTTTGTTTTTCACATTAATAAAATCAAACGAAGTGTGGCAAATATTTGTTGTGATTAGAATGATCGTCGTTATAGTCGGCATTCATACAAATTGGTCTTTGCATGAATAAATTATCATTGCCTATTGTCGAATCTTGCATCTCTGAAAAATAAACGGTCTAATGGAAATATTTTTGAATCTGAAATTTCCATTTCGTAGGATGCGGTTCGGGGGGAGGGGGAGACGATAAAATAGAGATTAAATCAAAATTAGGGTGGTCGTGACAATTGTTTTTTTTTTTTTTTCACATTAATAAAATAAAAATCAAACGGAGTGTGGTGAACTGAGTCCGAACTCGATCTAGCATTATCAAATCCGAACACTTATTGAGCCGAGCTTGAGCTCCTTATATTTGTGATTAGCCGAGCTCGAGTGAGCCCGAACTGAGCTTAAGCCTATTTTTTTTTGGCGAGCCGAGCTTGAACATGTGTATATTCAGCTCGGCTTGACTTGTGTACACCCTTAATAAAAAAAGTAGAAAATTCAAAGAATGTAGACTAGGTTAGCTCGGTACGTAATTCCGGCGAACCGCGAATTCATGAAGACACGAGGCGAAAATGTAAAAATGTAGCCCTAATTAGTAATCCCGGAAGATGGGATGGATTTTATTGTTTTGTTTTCGAAAATACATCTATTTAATCATTGTTTTTTTTTCTTCTAATAAACAGTAATTTTTCAAACCATGGTTAGGCAAAAAAACTACTACTATAAAAAATATATAATTAAAAAAAAACCAATTACTGTGAGGACGAAATTACCCAGTGAGAAACGTAGAAAGAGAAAGTGACAGTGAGAGTTAGAGAGAGAAACCGAATCAAAACAAGTCCATCTGTGCTCGCAGCCAGTCCACAGTACGTGCACGGTGCACCGATACATCCACGAATTCTAGAGAGAGAATCGCCCGGAACCGATGCTGTGGTGCGAATGGGGAAGGCCAATACTCAACAACTGCCAGTTGTGCAGCAGCAGCCCCGTGGCAGTTCTAGAACCTTCCTCTGCCATAGATGTGCGGTGGGAGTTTCTAGACTCTTCAGCTTCAAATGCGCCGTGGTTTTGATGCTCAGCGCCGCCTCTTTTCTCTCTGCCTTTTTCTGGGTTCTTCCTATTCGATACAAGCAGCCCGGGTTTGATGCTAAAAGCTCCATTAAGCTCAGTGGTGAATTCCTGCATCTTTTTTTTTTTTTTTTAATCTTTGATTCTGCATGTCTAATTGTGTTCTAGGATTTTGATATTAGGTTTTTATTATTGGATATCTCGTGCTTGCTAGAAGCCCCAAATTTATTTAGCATTTCTTCTAATTGTTCTTTGGTATATAATTCAAGACTCTCCCGTGACCTTGTGGTGCTTGGAGGTTTCGGTACTATTGAAAATGGAATTCATCTGTCATTTTCAAATGTATCAATGGCGGCTCTTTACACGGTGTTTGTAAGAGAGACATTTTTCAACGTGCGACTGAAATGTTTGGAATGATCCAAAGCTTATTTTACTTGAATATGCTTCTGATTTATGTCGCAATAAGTTACTGTCTTGAATCCTGGCGAAGTCCGAAAGAAACAGTTATGCTAGATAATATCTTGCTGTTTAACCTCATTATTGGAACATACCGATGTAGTCCATGATTATTGATAGAGTTGGAAAGCTTAGGATGATATCATTCTTTCATCTTGTAATACTTTATGCCTTTACCATCAAAGTATGGATACCTCCGCTATGTGTTTGCAGTAAATTATTCAAACCTATTCTTCTGGGCTGTAATCGGTAACTATAGATGATTTTTCTGAGTTATGTGGTTTTACTTCAACTCACTCTATACAGTTGTGAACGGGCTGTATAACTTTCATTACGGTCTTTATTTGAGTTTAGTTACTCACAGAACAGGGTTGCTCTTCATGCATTTACATGAAATTGCTGATCTGTAGTTCTTGAAACTTGTGCTAGCCTACTATCCCCCTCGTAAGATCTGTTCATCCTGGTCTGACTTTGTAGACAAAGGCTTTTCTTGAGGTAGGAAAAATGTTCCCTGAATTCTCAGTTTCTAGCTGGTGATTTTCAAGCATTTATATATGTTTTCATTTTCCAGGTTATGGAATAATAACAATAGAATCTATTACTGAATAGGACTTGGGAGTTGGGGAGTACCTCACTTTGATACTGCTGCTTTCTTGAGAATTGTATTTCTTTATCTTCATTGAGGTCTTGTTTTTCTTGTGATGGTCATTTATATAAACTTTGTTACCTATTTTTGTGAATCAAGCTAATAAATATAATTGGAAAACTAAATTTGAACCATTTAGCCATTTGAAATTCAGTTCTATTTGTACAATTCAGACTAGCTTATTACAAAGGGGATTGCAGCATCATATTTTTGCAGCCATATCTTTCTTTTCATTCTTATATGAGTGTATGTTATGTTGTGAAGACTGGATATTTTAGAAAAAGTGGTTTCATAACAGATAGTGGAACTAAGTTTGTTCTGACTGCTATGATAATCATGTTGAATTGCATTATTTGAATTTGATTTTGCTTATATCTTCCATGGATTTATCTATGATAGATCTATAGAGAAAGAGTTTACATGGAAGAAAATGGTTATTTGTAATTGATGGTCCTGTCTAAAATCTTTATTCCTTTACTGACTCGTGGTTCTGGCTGGTTCCTATTTCAGCAACTATTCAATCTTATTTCCAACTTCAAAAAACAGTTTCTGAACTTATTCCATTCATCTCAAGACTAGAATATGATGTCAATGAGGAGATAGGTGTACCATCCTTGAAGGTTGGCCTCAACCTCATACTTTATACAGTATTTCAACAGTCTAGTCAGAGGAAGAATACTTTGATCATCGCTTATTTTTCACAGGTTGCTGTTCTCACCATGCATCAGGCAGACTTATCTAACTGGAATAGCTTATCTAACCGGACTGAGGTGGTGTTTGGCTTTGTTCCTAATCCAATTAATAGTACAACCAATCCAGTGGTCTTGAGTTTGTTGAGATCAACCTTAATTGATCTCTTTCTTCAACAATACAACATGACATTAACCTCCACAATTTTTGGAGAACCTTCTTCATTTGAGATTTTACAGTTTCCTGGCGGAGTTACTATAATTCCAGAGAGAACTCCTTTGCTGTCTTTGCCTCTTGTCAATTTCACTCTCAATAGCTCAATTTATGATATTAAAGAAAATCTCCCAGAGTTGAAGGAACAACTAAAACTGGGATTGCACCTGATGCCCAATGAGGTAAAATAAATTATAAATAAGAATACTTCTACAATTTAGAGTCAGTGTTTGAATATTTCAGAGTTGTCTCCCGTAGTTTGAATCCTGGAACTCTTATGGAAATATGTTTCTTAATCTGGTCTTAACTGTTGTAATTGGTGCTGTTGTGTATTTTATTTTATTCTATTATTTTTTCTGGTTAAATTTTCAGTTTTAAGTGAGACTTCATATGATATTTTCCCATGTCCATGTTTGTAATTAGAATTAGAGCCCTGTGGTCTAATATAATTGAGTCTGAATTTGATCTATATATTTGATTCTGACCCGGTAAAAGCTTTCTTGATGTAGATGGTGTACATACAAGTAACAAACAAACATGGTTCAACTAAAGATCCCCCCGTTATGGTGGAAGCTTTAGTTGCATCTGATATTCCTATTCAGCCAGAGAGATTGAGACAGCTAGCTCAAATAATCACTGGGTCACATCCCATGAATAACCTGGGGCTTGATCATTCTGTTTTCGGGAAAGTTAAGGAAATTCGCTTGTCATCATATCTAAATCATTCTCTTTATGCACCAGCTCCAACACCAACACCAGCACCAGCACCTACACCTTCTCCATCCCCATCACCTGAAAGGGCTTATCATACTGAGCCATCTATGGTGCCATCTTATTCTCCTGGCCTCTCACCCAACTCACATAATGCTCTACCACCTTGTCCTATATCTTACGCCTATAAGCCTTCACACAGTCCACATGAAGCTCCTTACCATATTTTATCTCCAAATTCTGGTTCTCCCATAGCAGCTCAAGGCTGTCAAAAATGCGCACCTGACTTGGCTTCTCCAACTTCTCTTCCTGACCAAATATCTCCAAACATGGCTTCTCGTTCCACCAGAAAATCACTTGTTGCAGTATTCACACCCAAGACTTCACCAGCCAATTCTCTAGAGAATAGCAATGGGAAAGATTTGGTGTCTCCACTGCGGGTTGCGTCATCTTGTGCATATTCATGTAAGTACCACAAGAAAAAAATATATTATTCTCTTCAGTCTCCAGATTTGATATTGATGATTTTCTTGGTAAGTCTCCATATTGATGCATAAGATTAGTCCTCGACAATTTGTTATTATGATTGAAATTGGTTTGTTAATCTTGACCATTGTTATTAATGGGGCAAGGGCTTCTGGATTATTCTGTGTCATTACATTTACAGATGAGATTTAGAAATGGAAAATATATTTTTTAAACAACTATAATATCATCATTTTTAGTAACTAGATAACAAGCCACATGACAATGGAGAGGGAACACCTACCAAAAAGTAATTGAACGAGAGTCCTCTAGAAATTTGTTCCTGTTAGATGAAAACTTCACCGGAACAATCTATAATAGAAGCATCATAGCTTCTCTGTTGACTTTCCCTTTCTTTTTCTTTCAAAGATTCTTTTTCTGTAGAACATGTAATTATTGTGTGAAATCAAGAATGACCGTAAAACGAAGGGGTAAAAAAGAATGGAAGAAGACCTATAAGTAACAACAAATAGTGGAGTATTTTTATTTTTAGTCATACAGCTCGAATTAAATTCAAGTGAATATCAGTACATTCACTGATGGACATACATAGTATACGACCTCAAAAGAATCTCTTTGGTCTTAATAAAATTGAAGGTGCATGAAGTTTCATCTTGGATTCTAAACCCAAAATGTTAGGAGGCTATAGTAATCATCCCTAAGATAGGATTTGATCTCTCCTAAATTCAGCCAGAATAGTAGTAAGAGCTCCCAAAACATAGATCTTCAATCAATCCCAAAATCAATCATCCTCACAATATTTAATTTACTCTTTTGACAGCTTCTAAAATGTATTTGCATACTTATTTAATTTGATTTGCATAAATCTGTTGATAAAAAAATGATTTTACTTAAAATCTTATGTTAGAGGCCGAATTCATGGTCAAAACAAGAGTAAGAAGAATGGCTCCAACGTTTATTCGGTTATTACATTTGATTTGTTTGAGTAGTTATTAGATTTTTTATACAATTCTGTTAAGTAGATAGATTGTCCTTGGCTTCTAGTTCTGATCTTTTCTAGACTAGAGCAGTAAAAGGGTTTATACATTTAGCTTGTTACTTTGGTTATAATAATAGTGCCCTTTGCGTTTGGAACAGATTTTTTTTTTTTTTTTCCATAGGGTTAATACATTTAGCTTGTTACTTTGGTTATATGGTTCTTTGCCCTGCTACAATAATAAACATCCTCAAAACATTCTGAAATTACACAATATGCCATTGTAGCATACAAAAACATCTACATTTAATCCACAATTTCTCTTTCCTTCTCCTAATTTGAGAAAAACACCCTTGAAAAAGCTATTTTCTTTTTCTTTTTTTTTCTTTTTTTATAAACGATTTATTTTCTCGACATCTATGTCGATACGAGACTATATATGTGTGATAGAGGGTGTATTACTTTAGTTTATCTTATTTTTGGCCTTGTGTTTGAAAGGCTCGCTTTGTGTATTTCTAGAAAGCTTTGCACCGTGCTCCTTCAATTACTATGATCCAGCTTCAGAAACTTGATTTTTTAAGTGTTAGAAACTTAGAATAGCATAACATATACTTATCTCAGGCTGAAAGGGCACCCAGAGAGAGGTCCTGGGCTGTCCTCCAGCACTTGGCTTATTCATTTCAATACACTTGGGCCTGAGCAACTATGGTTTTTATCTGGTATTTTCGATTTTTAAATAAAGCATTACGAAAACAAAGGGAAATAGGTTTTTGAATAGCAATCATATACATTAATTTCCTCTTTGTCATGAAGTCTCATACCAATAAGTGTGTAACTCTTCGTAGAAAACCATGCTTGAGGCATTTTGATATTATCTTCTGGTGAAAATCTAAGCTATATTATAGCTATTCCTTCATTTTCTCTTATTCCTTAGAAGAAAACGTTTAATTTGTGAAAGATGATGTAGTACGTCATTTGCTGTCTTGAAACATAGATGAGCATATGCATGCATGGTTGAAATAATAGTTTGTCTCAGAAATTGCTATTTAGTATTTACAATTGAAACAAATATTTTGAATGGGGGAAAATATGATAGGATGCAGGAGGGATTCCTGCTGCAACTGAAAATGTTGGTGAAGCATTCATTTCTAGACATGCTCGTCAAGAATTTAGTAACTACTAACTACTCATTTTCTAAATATAACCTGGACTATGTTAAGTCGCAGCAAGTATGAATGTATGATGCTCCCTAATACTAACATCAGAGTCTTTTACTTGCCAGTATTTTCTAACAATTTTTATGCTATCAATATGACAAACCCAGATTCTAGAACACTAGTATTATGGTATTCTAGAACATTATTATGGTACATAATAAGTATAATGTTGCTCTGGTAAAAACTTCCACAGCAGCACTTACTCTCTGCCATTGTATTTTAGTGCATCTTGGATTTTAATTTGATATATATTTTGTGGTTAGGTCTGTCGATTTGCTTAACGTGTCCATGCATCTTATATCTCTCCAAACTGAATTTCTTGTGATGTGATTGCTTACTCTTGATCTAAAATGTTATTGTTTAGTACACATGCTAATTAATATTGCACACTTTCAGCATTCGTGGCTTGCAGTTGGAGTATTCGCTGCTTAAGTGGAGCTGTGGCATTTGTGCTTCTACTCTGGAAGTCGTAGATGATGTGCATGATTTAGTTTTAAGATTTGATTAAACAGTTTTGCTGGTCAGCTGGTGGATGAGCGAAGTACATTCATAAAGGGTGAAGGATTGAAGATGAAAGATGGAAGTTTCATGGGATCATGGTATTTGACGCAACCATAAACGAAACCGGTTGCAAGTTTCCGAAAGAACAATCTGTAAAATGCACAGGTTCTTTCTGGGATTTGCAACTACAGGAGCGGAATGTAATATTGAAAAATGAGGTAGATATTCTTCTAAATTAAAAAATAAAAAGAATGAAGTAGATGTCTGTTTAGTGTTTGGAGGAATGCTATTTTATCTATCTATGCACATGATTAACGTAAAAATGATATATTTATGAAAAATTATTATAAATATACATTCTAAGAATAAATCTTACCAAAAAAATTGAATTTTGTTTCAAAATAAAATTTCTAAACGGAAAAGTTATCGACTTTTCCTCTAAAGTTGTTTGCCATGAGGCAATACTATGCGTTGGCAATAAGAATCAATTGAAAATACGTTGGTTGAACTTTGATGTCCACAATTGTGTATTGGCCAAACAATAGGGAATTAATGTCTAGGAATAAAGGTGTGCGATCTTTAAATTTCATGTTAATTGTGTTAAATTTTGATGTCAAGTTACAACAAGCTATATACAACAAGACTATGCTACAGCCTGTCAATAATAGATCAAACATAGGTTGAGTATACAAAAAATTCAAAGAACCCCAATCCATCCAATATGGTAAAAGATTTCCCCATTCACTTGGGATGCCTCCTTGTGAGATTAAAAATTGGTGGCCTGTCCTCAAAAATTCTTCTACCATCACGGGCAACGGATTGAAGCTCCCATGCAGGACCAATAAGCCAAGACACTGCAGCTCCACCTAGCAACCCTCCAGCCTGAAATATTACAGTATGTAACAAATGTAAGAAACAAGCGAGGTAAAAAAAAATACAGATTGCATATTTCATGTTGTATTTATGATTAAAATGACAAGGATCATTGCTAAAAAAAAATCACTTGGATCAGGAAGATGAAAATGACTTTAACAATCAAGATTGATCAGGATTGATGCAGCAATGTCCCAAGAATTATAGATAGAAAGTGAAATTCCAGAGGCTGAAAAATGGATTTCACTCGACACATCCATCAATATTTTAGCTAGTAAAGAGGCTCGTTTTGCAAGCAGTTGATACGTAGTGCAGAATTGCCTTTCGAATTAGAAATTAACTTACATGTCCCCAATTGTCAATGCCCTGAGACAGCAACCCGATTGCCTGCAATGGAGATGTTCATTTTAGTAGGTAGCTTACCAGAGCATACGACAGAGTTCTGTCAAAACTTCTAACATCACAAGACCCAATAAATGCAGTTTGGAATTGTGTAGCAATTCCCTTAATCTAGTATGGACCTGTATGGTAAATAAACTTTTTGAAGCCTATTGTGTGCTAAAGCTAAGGTAATACATATTTCTCCCACATTCCTTCCTATGCTAGTTACACCAATCACTAGTAATCACATATAATATAGATACTGTGACCACCTTGTAAATTACGTTGGGAAACAATGTCGTGTTGTATGATTAATTATTATAATAGTTTGACACTCGAGTGTTGCAAGTGAAGTACGGAAATTGAAGATTTGACAGGGAAGTTATATCTCTACTGGAAACTGTGTCTAATGTGGCTATAACAAAACTACAGGCACAAGATTGTCAATGAGGTGAGGGGTAGAGAAGGAAAAATGATGAACATAAAGTGATTAAAGGACTAATTATCTACTGCTCGAAGAAATAAAGACTTCTTATTTTTGAATTTAAGCCCTTAGGAAGTTTACATACCATGTTCAGAACAATCACTTGTGCAATATGTTTCAGGTCATTTTCAGTGCCTTTGACCATATTCCTATGCCTCAGGACAAACATAGCAAATGATCCAACCTGATCATGTCAGCAATTAACAAATTATAAATAAAGAAACACGTTAATTAACTTGTCACCAGCAACTTCACAATAGTTTATAAAGTCAGCAATGATGCTTTGAATAAGCTTTGTTTACAACATATAGTACCTTGAAAAACATTAAGTTGAATTACATTGGACCCAAGACATGCAGCATTTGTAGAAGTAAAAAGATTACCAATCCAAATATAGCTCCAGAAGCACCCACTGCCGGTGCTTTACAGAACCAATAACTCATGGATGCACCTGATGTATGCCAAAGATCTTGATCAGAACAAATGGACTTCTTTTAGGGGGCATTTGGTTGGTATTGTATATCCTACCTCCATGTGCATTGTTTCCCCCTCTCACATGGGGTATAAAAATTAAAATATATTTTAATACCCATGTGAGAGGGTGAGGCATTGCCTTAGGAGGTAGGGTATACATTATCCATTTGGTTGAGGGGAATAAAAAAAAAGGAAATGGAACTTGAACGCATTACTCCCTTGGTGAGGGTTTGGTTGGATTTTTAATAATTCCCTTTCCCCCTCCCTTTCTAGGTTTAGGATTCTCCCATTTCACTCATTTTTCATACGACTTGGTTCATTTTAAATTATAGTAAGTTTATGACATTGAATGATATTTTGTATTTGGATTATTGTTGGAATTATATGGCACTGTGCATGAGTGTAACATTAAATAATACTTCGAAAAAATCCTTGAACCAAACAGTCACTAAGAGAATCAGGAGACCTCAATTCCCTTAGTCAACTTGAACCAATTAGATGGAAAAATTCTTTAAATTTGTTTGCCTTTCTTGATTCATTTCTCTTTCCCTGCTCGAACTAAATGTCCCCTTAGACTACGAGCAAAATATTGACTACACAGGGTTTCCAGTTGTTACTTGCAATTGCCGAGCTGAAGTATATTGTTAGAAATCTTTTCGGGCCGCACATATTCTCAACAGCAGGACCAATTGAGTTCAAAGAATAGCAGTTGACCTGAAAAGACATAACTCTTATCAATTAAGCACACCAATGTCAACCAGAGACCAGGGCATTTATTAGAAATATTCAAATCAAACCAGAAGATGCCCAATATTTGCATGCAGAAATGCAGATGTGACTAGCCTCCACAACTGCCCCTTACTAATAAGACTATTAATCTGTAAGTACACAAGATGAAACAATTCAATTACAGAAATTCTGAAATATGTAAATGACAATCAGTACTTTGATAAGGCAATAAGTGATAAGTCAGACCTTGGCACCCAGAAACAAGAGGTTGCCATCTGAGACAGATTGTGCTACAAAAACTCTGCATATAAATGTAAGAAAGATCTTCACTGCCCTATGGAACTCATGAAACCAGATATTATCATGGAGAATGACTTTGTAACTCTTCCAACATACAAATCTCTTTTCGGTGGTTTTCTTATTTTCTTCCTTATTTAGTTTTTCTATATTACTTTTGGCTTTAGGTAGACTTAGTAGTAGTATATGAGCATTATATAACTGATCATAGCAACGAAATTAAGCAATAATACTCACAAGACATTAGCAGCAAGAAGGATGTTAGTCCATTGCCTTCCATCAAAGAAGTCTCTTCTGGGTGTCCTTGATTGCGGGCTCCCCAAACTTTTAGAATCACTTCTGCTTTTATCTCCATTGAAGAAACTTAAGCTCATGAATGCAGAAGATAAAGCGTTGAATGACCATTGATAACAGTCAAAACCCGTACACTGAAGGGCTCTTTCATGACAGACGTCTTTACAATGAGACACATCACCAAGAAGAGAAATGCTCTGTATAAAAAAGCACAAAAGCAGTGAAGACTCAACTAGCATTATCAACACATGATGGGCAAGCCTACTGCTACTGGCAATGTAAGGATTCACAAGATGAAGTGCCTAGGTGGAAGATGGATAATTCCATACCATCCGCCACGTCTACTTCAGAGGGTAGCAGTTGATATCAATTTTTTAAACATGTATCGTGGTTAATTACTTTAGTTCTTCACATATTGCAATGCGTTAAAAGTAATTGTGCTCATTGTCATTGGAATACCAACATTGCATGATTTTGTTAGATCACATCACAGCAATTCAAATTTACAATGAAGATTTAGGAATCAAACATAAATCATGCATAAAGCTTATATTTGTCATGCCAGGCTAGAGCTACACCAGTATCTTCCATAGCAGCCAAAAAAGAACTAAAAGTCTATACCAAAGATTTTCTAACAGCATCGAAATCAGTACTTTCTTAATTGCTTCAGCAACTGGAGACAGAAGTATATGAGATTTGAAAGTAATTCATCTCCAAAACAGTCAAAGGGAGAGAGAGATTGTACAGACATATTTGAAGCACGGGATGCGCAATGCAATTAGGGGTAGTTATTACCTTAAGAGAGAAGCGGAGGAGCAGGCGACGGCGTAGGGCGTCTCCGAGGCGGAGAGTGATGGCGGCGGTGGTAGCGAGATGGTTGGTGGTTGTGGGAAGCGTGCCAAACATGTAGATAGAATGCTTGGGATTCATCGATGATTCAATTCAGCCCCCTCCCTCTATACTCAGAATTCTGATGATGTCAGAATTGAAACTTTAGGGGAATCGGAAATAGCTGAATCGAAGAACAAAAATGATTGATTGTTGATTGTTTTCAAATCCTTGATAATAATAAAAAAAAAAAAATCAGGAAAGAATTGACGATGAATGACTGCACTCGCACTGTACTGCCGTCTTTTTCAAATCAAAGCTTACCCATTTTGCTCGCACCACTCAACTCTTTTCCAATCCTAAAAATGGTTTAGTAATATAAGAAATTATAAACGAGACAATCCTAAAAATAGTTATTTTTTATAAATAAAAGTTAATTTTAAGTAAAAGGTTTAATTTTAACCTTTTATAATTAAAAATATAAATTTAGCCAAATTATATGACCACGCACAACCATAACGCATGGTCGTGTGTCACAACCACGACTATGCGAGGGCGTGACAGTGTCCAACCACAACCATACACAACCATACACGACCATGAAACATGATTGTGACAGGTTGTGTATCACAACCATACACAACCATATACGACCATAGACAGTCATATACGATCACGACACATGATTGTGACTGTGGCTAAAATTAAATTTTTTATTGATAAGGGGCTAACATTAACTCTTACTTATCGAAAACGGTTACTTTAAGGTATTAAAACATTATAAATTGCATAAAAATTAGACATTGGTTTGCTATTTATTCTTTAAATATTAGAGAAATGAATAGAAAAATCAAATGAAGATTTAATTTTTATGCAATTTGTGAATGCAGTGATAATGCTATTAATCATTTTTTTTAAATCAAGATCAATTAAAAAATAAGATAAAATATTAATCCTTTTTTTATTTATTAAAATCAGGACCAATGAAAAAATAAGATAAAATAGACAAAGTATCCACCGCAGCACTGTCGTAGGCCGGCATCCTGCCACTGCATGTGGAGGAGGCCGCTGTCATGCAAGGCGGAGAGGCGAAAGTTCGAGATCCTTAGATCCCCGTTCTCATCGAGGAGGAGGTTCTTCAACTTGATGCCAACCATGGCACAAGTCGACGGCAAAACTTGGGGGGCTGATGGGCAAGGGCCGGCCGGCAACAACAATGTTGCATTGGGGGCATAGGGGTTGAACATCGGTGAGAGTAAAATAAATAGGTACGTATAACTTTAAAAAATCATTTTAAAACTCATCATCAAGAAACGTAAAAACGGGTGCAAAGAAAAAGCTCAAGAAATATAAAACGGAAGGATCTTTTGTTTATTAGAGTCTATTATTTGCTTTTGCTTATTGAGAACGACAAGTTGAAACTTGCATAAATCTAAATAGAAAGACAAGGTAACTAAAGTTGCACTCGTATTATTTTATGATTTGTCTCCGCTTGATCAAGTTTAATAGTACAAGTGAACAAGAAATGTGTTGCACTAATCTCAAATCAAACTTCCTTACAAAAGTTCAATGCAGTTCAGTTCACAATCATTATGCTAAATTCGTTAGAAACACCAAAATTAGGAAAGGAATTGATAAAAAAATCGCGCTAAAGCCTTCCCGAGAACCTTCAAAATTGTTCAATGCTCATCCAGCTCGCAACCGCAAGACCCTCAAAAATAACACCATAACTTAGTAGCTCTTTATTTAATCGGGCGCGCTGAGCATTCTTCAAGACGTAACTGGCAGAAAATCCAAGTGTTCATTTCAACTTGTTGCCACTTTCCTTTTAACGATTCTCTTCCTTCTAGCCTTGGGAGCAGGTGCAGAACCTTCCTCTTTAGAGTCGGTTTGTCCTTGTCTGATCCCAAGAAGCCCAAGCCCAGAGACAATAGCATTCTTCGATATAAACCATTTAGGAGAAGACTGGTTCACGCCTTCAGAAGGTCTGTTGTAAGCTTTCAAGAGATCCTCTGAGTGAACCAACGGATCAGCTTCAACACCGAGCCAAGCCAACCTTGACGTCTCTCCCACTTGAACATTCAAAACCCTGCACAGATATACATCCACATTTTATCTTCTCAGTCTATGATAGCTTCGGAAGTAAAATGTCCAAAAGAAAATCTTTCATAGGACATGTAAAAATCGTAGCATAAGCCTTTCACGGTAGAGTTAAGACTAAACATTAAAAAGATGAGGGACATGACTAAATGAGGGATGAAATTCGTTTTCTTTCTATATTATTGCTAAATTTGTGACATGACCCAATGCAACCAGACAGGCTCAGGTAGAGAGCGAGAGAGAGAGAGAGAGAGCTCAAATTAATTTTATCCAAGTCAAAACTATGCATTCAATCAATCAAGCTCATAAGAACAAAATAACAGGTTATGTACGGTAATCGAGAAAGAACATTCAAAACACAAACCTCAAAGCAGCGCTGAAGAACAAAGCTACCCCAATAACATCAAAGTAATTGGTCGTAGCTCTCTCAAAACCACATAAGAGTTGATATCGTAGATTTGCGTAAAGACCAAGGAAGGCTCCATAACCAAGTGCATTGGTGCTCACCGATGGAATGCTCACTGATAACCTAATAAAACACATCAATAGAAAAATATAATGCTAAGTGTCAAGAAGCTCGGGATATTACTAGAATAAGCATAATAACGACATACTACAACTGTTACTGTATTTCTACCTTCCCTCCTTTTTGCTGGCGGCAAAATTTGATAAAGCACCCTGTACAGCTCCAGCTGTAAATCCCACCATGCTCAACTCTGCAGCTCTGTAAAGGAATGATAGCAATCTTTTTTGGAAGTCAAAGTCTCTATATTTATAGCTCCCTTCAAAAATATTGTTCGGGAGCTTTTGCAAAGTATTCTGCAAATCAGTTTGGAAGGTACTTCCATATGAACGACAGGGGGCAAGTGACCAAACGACAATTGCATTGCAAGCTGTCACAGTGAGCACATTGATGAGGGCAAGATCCCACTCCTGCTTTATCCTGACATGGAATTTACAAATGTTCATCGAGTCCAGTATCACATAATAATGCACTGAGCTTCCTTTTTTGCTATTGCTGATATAAATATACCTCTCTTTTCTATTCTGGATCTCCCACAAAACAGAACTACCAATTGTAGTTGCCTGTTCAAGAAGCAGCCTGAGCATAAATGCTGGATCTGCAATCATCCTGTCAGAGAAGGTTCAGATAAAATATCAAAAAATGGTTCCAAATATAAGCTTTGCTCTCAAGCAAGATACTCATGAAACTACAATATAGTAAGAGCCAATATGAAAATAAACCGTATGCTCTACAGATTACTATATAGCATATAACATCCAATTAAGAAAATAGCTGCAATCCACATGTAAATATTCACAGATCTCTAACAGAACAGACAGACATAAAAGTGTTAAAGGTTATAGACCCGAATTTCTTATTTATAAATTCATCGCAAACATCTGGTCGTAGAGAGTTCATTGATATGCAGGTAAGGCATGCACAAACATTCTTATATATTGCCTGAATAGGGGGACTTCTTCCTAAGATGAGTGCAGATGAACACTAAGTTTTAATAATCAAGTGAAGGCTAGAATCTGGATATTGTGTTAAGTTCAAGTAAACTCGAATAGTTAGGTTTATCCTCAGAGTTCATTTATGAGAGATGAGTTTGTAGAGCCTGGCAATTCTGAAACCAAGGTAAGCTTGCATTCATTAGTTATGACTTATGATTCAATTTATTGCATAGGATATTCAAAGGGCTACAGCTATATAGTGACTGCTGATGACTACAAGTTTTAGTATGTGTCTATGATCAGAAGAGGCAACCATCGCGATACCATGCTATACTAGCTTTATCAATCATTTCGTTATTCATGATATGCAGGTTTTTGCATAGGAAATAGATTGAGTGCTCATGCAAGTTTAGTGTCACTGATCAGAAGAGGCCTTCGTCAACCTATATGGCTATACTAGCTTTTACTTCATAGGAAATTAGGAACTGATCACGTGAAGACAGAAACTCACTGAAAAAAGATGACGAGCTAGCTTTGATTACAGAGTTATCAAACCCAGACTCTTAACTTCAACTCCCAAAGCCAATTTGACATGCCAAGATAAAATAAATGTCTGTTTACTCCAGAAAGTCTTGGAGCTTTACTGGCTAGGATAGCTTAAATTACATTAAAATAGAATAACAGAAATTATTACTTACAGTCACTCATTCCATCAAATACTTTTCATTTTCTTTTAATTTAATCAGAAAGCTGTTAAAACACACAGAACATGCACACATTTCATTTGTTTTTATTTTAATAAGATACTTGCTCAAAGTTACAGGAGCAAAAGTGGAAACAAAATCTTGTCGAACAAGGGCAGGATCCAGTAGTTAATGTCATTCATTATAGTTTGAAATCCTAACAAACCAAAAGCCCGTCATGTAAACTAAGATCAAGGAAGCTAAAGTTTTGGGGCTATGAAGTTCCAATATTTAAGATAAAGAATCCAATATACAAATATCACTAAATATTACTCAGACTGAAAAGTCAGAATAGAAGGGAAAGCCTGCCACCAATCACATAGTTCATGCTTCATGATACTATCAAGGAATGCAATTTTATGAATCAACATACTTCAATCCTTAATTTATTTGGAAAAATGGAACTCCTATAACCAACCTGCCGACAAAAGCTCTAGACAGTCCCTGGGGAAGAGACCGAGATATGAACCTTGCTGTGGTTGGTCTTGCATTGATAGCAAGAAACTTTACGAGTTGAGCAGAACTAACCATGCCCTGTTGACAAGCAGACATCAGATATAGTTCACACAGAAGTGGGGAAGAAAGGGGCATATAATCACCAGTTCATAAGCTTGGCGAAACCCAGCAGGCAAATCCATAATTGTCTTTTGCCACTCATTTAATACAGCATCAACAAATTTCCTATCAAACAACTGTGCATGGCATTGGAGGTTAGTCAATAAACTGCTAGATAAAAATAATCAAAATTCTCATTTCACTTCTTTTTACTGTAGAAGATTATATAGATAAAAATTGCAGCCACTTCTTTTTACTGTCGAAGATTGTTCATTACCTCCTCCAGAATGATCCTTCTCCTAAACGGTCCACCCTCATCTCCCTCATCACCCTCGTCAAAATTGTCAAAATAATCATCATCATCACCACCATCATCACCTCCATCACCACCGCCATGACTAAGACCCTTCCCCTGATTGCCACCTCCACCCCCAGTTTCAATCTGCCATTAAAAAAAAGCAACTTACTTGGATTACATTTGAACCGATGAAAGACGGCACAAGCAGACAACTCAAAGAAAACAGAGATGACAAACAGTTTGTTAATGAACGAGGAAGTTCATGATCATAAACAGTTTAAAATATCTAATCAACTGGGTCATATTTACATCACCACTAATAAAGACTAGTAGAATGAGTTTCCCGAGAACCAAGAATTCACTAATTTATGATAATGGAGAATAGAATTTAGTCACCAAAGATGAAGCAACGGTAAATAAACATAGCTTCACCACCAGAACCCAAACCTCACCAATTGTACAAGTCTCCAGTAGTACGTATAGAAGCTGATCGATTACTCAGTTGCTATCCGAAAATGGAGTAGAAGAAAAAATTACAAACATAAGTTGACACAATAATATTGCCTATGCAGCATAAGCCATCGGAGACCACTCAATACATCATATATAGCCATGCCCACAAAATTAGGAAAAAACCTCACTTTCCTTCCACAACTACCGTAGAAATATTAAGCAGAAGTCACCTTGCATCTAAATGAAGCTAAAAACTACCTGGGGACTAATTTTAGTTTCCTTCTTTGTCATATCCAGCTTCGATTTCTCCAAGGTAACAGCTCCAAACGCCCCATACTGGCCCCCTTTCATGGTGGGGCCAAATTCCAAGGAGCTAGAAGGCGTTGACGATGGAGCATCCGGCGACGTCTGGAAACATCGCTCAAGATGCGCACTAGCGTCACCGTCCACTATCGCAGAAGATGAAGCCCTAACCGTAAAATAATGCCTCCGCCTCCTTCCGGCGCACGGCGGCGACACTGGACACAAGGAAACGGTTGTAATTGGCTGCAGCAGCTTGGACGATAAGGATTTGGACGAAGGTCCGATGGGCATAATCTGCGCCGTTTGGAACACTGAATGAGACATAATTCGCGTATGGTTGAATCTCCCCTTCCTTTACCGATGCGTATTAGCTTTAGCGGGATACTGAATTTGAAGATTAGGGTTTAAGTTCTTGGAAAATAGTATTGACAATCCCTGGTTATTCTTCTCCCTTAGCTTGGGAATGGGAGAGAGAGAGAAGAGAGAGAAAGAAATTAGGGGTGAGGGTGAAGTTGAGGTTTTGATCGAAAGCGCGCCGACTAGGTGACAAACTCAGTCAAACTCAAGGATGAGTCGACTCGCCCCTGTCTTGGATATAAGGTTTTTAAGGGGCTGTATGGTAGCAATAGTGAGAAAAGGGAAAATAAGAAAATATGTGATAAGTTGAGATAAAAAATGTAGTTGGATGTTTGGTACGTAATACACAAATATAGATATCTTGGTTTGTATGTTTGGTAGATTTATTTTAATTCATCCTATAATCGATGGATCACCATAGTCATACAAACCAAGATATCTATGTTTGTGTATTATGTACCAAACACCCAACTACATTTTTTATCTCAACTTATCATATATTTTCTTATCTCAACTTATCACATCTTTTCTTATCTTCCCTTTTCTCACTATTGCTACCATACAGCCCCTTATGGAGGAATAACAGTGTTTTAATGTTGGGCCCGACGTTTTTGACGGGCCACCCACATAAGTTTTCTTAAGTACCAAATACTCCTTCCATTTCATATAAAATGACACACTTCTTTTTGGTTTTTCTGGCATGTTTTTCCACGCTTCTCGATGATGGGTTTTAAAATGAATTCTTTCTTTTACGGGATACTACGACAGTCATAGTATCCCGTAAAAGAAAGAATTCTTCAAAAATCCATTTTAAAATACATCATCGAGAAGCGTGGAAAAGCGTGTCAGAAAAAATAAAAAGAAGTGTGTCATTTTATATGAAATGGAGGGAGTAGATAAAAATATAAGATAGTTATCCTTATCTGGGCTTTTCCAGCCTTATTCTATCTACCATTCAAGCCCTAATTGTATGACAATATGCTTATTTTATTGCTTATTAAAGATGCAATTATATACGGAGTATTTTTTTATAAATAATGAAATTATGAAAAAAGAATATATAAAAGCATATATTATAAAACAATAGCATGAAACCATCATTTAAAAAAAAATTAAAAAAAAAACATAAAAGCATATATAAAAAGTGTTAATATATAAAGATAGCCCTTTTAATTAAGTAAAAGTTAATTTTAGTCTTTCATAAGTAAAAAATTTAATTTTTGCCACTGTCACAACCATGTGTTGTGGTCGTGTATGGTTGTGATTGTGATACACAACATGTCATACACAACATGTCACGATCATGTGTCATGGTGTGCGTGGTTATGCGATTGCCCATTGATCTTGGACACTGTCACGACCTCGCATGGTCGTGGTTGTGACACACGACCATGCGTTATGGTTGTGCGTGATCGTGTATCTAGTTAAGATTATACATTTTACTCATGGAGCGCTAAAATTGGACATATTACTTATGAGATGCTAAAATTAACTTTACTTACAAAAAATGGCTACTTTAAGAATTGCCTCTATATAAAAAAGTATGAAAGCATATAGAAATAAGAGAGTTTTCACGAATAAAATGGTTCGCATACGACCACTCCTCATATAATTCATTTTCGAAATATCTTATAAACTCTTTCTAGCTATTTGGAATCCATACGACTACTCCGTGAATAATTCATTTTTAAAACATCTTATAAACTTTTGCAGGCTAGCTCTTTTTAAAGAGTTCATAAGATTGTTTAAAAAGCTCATAACATCTTATAAACTCACACGACCACTCCCTATATAATCCCTTATAATCCATTTTTGCCATTACCGCATTTTATAAACTCCTTAAACATCTTATGAGCTCTTTAAAAGGTTTTGGAATATATTATGATAAAAAAAATTATTATGTATCTTACAATCATTAATAATAAATTTAAATATATACAAACAATCACAAATGTGTAGCTTGTCCTCCCTCCATTTTGTCAAATAAACCTCTTTTATTACATTATACATCACATATGAATAAAAAAATGGGTCTTATTCAACAAAATGGAGGTAGTATAAGATAGAGCCGGCCAAAAAAACCGGAACCGGGGAACCGAACCGGAACCGGCGGTTTTTGAACCGGAACCGGAACCGGCGGTTCGGAACCGGATTCGGAACCGTCGGAACTGGCGGTGCGGTTCCGGTTCCATTCTCGAGGAACCGGCGGTTCCGGTTAAAAAACCGGAAAACCGGGTTTTTTTTTTTTTTTTTTTCTATATTTGATTTGTATGTTGTGTATAAATATCATACTAATTATTTGATATAACATTTTATTAGTATACATCCATTTTAATGAATTCTTAATGTACAAATTATAAAGTATAATTTGTAAAATGAAAGAGATTTTTCATTGTTAAGTTATAATTCAAATTGAAAAAAATACAAATGAATAAAACTACATACATATGTGATGATTATTCATTCAAAGTTAAAATATAGTAGCCTAGTGATGTTGGATGTTGTGCACTTGTAAGTTATGAATTTTGTGATAATGTTCAAACTTTAAATTCAAATATTTAAACAAAAAAACCAAATCATATAAATGACAAAATATTCAATTAACAATGTCACACGATGATGATGAATTGAAGATGACAAATTATACAATTTATTGATTTACATAAGATAATAAATTATCCAATTTATGAAGAAGATAAGATGAAGTGTCAATTTTGAAATTTTTCGTTCTAATTAAGAATGATAACATGTTAAATTTGTATGAACTTTGCCATTATAGCAGTTAAGTTTGAACAACTCAGCCATATTACTGATCTCAATGCTACCGTTTCTAAGATGATATTGAAATGGTTAAAGTACTTCGTTGTCATACCCGACGTCTTCTTAGTAGCAGCCACCTTGAACCCTAGTCTTAAGCTTGATGGCGTCATCACACTCCTAGAATTCTACTACAACGCCTTAGGTGATATGATCTTCGCAAACGCACCGGGTAGGGAAGGGTTAGATTTGCCTACCCTTGATCTTGTTAAAACGAACCTAGATCAATCTCTTAGGTACCTATATAATGACTTTGTACAGAAGTATGGGGGGAGTGTTGGGAGTTCTGCTTCTTCTGCCCATAGTAGTAGACCGAGGCCCTCTTTTGATTTAGGAATTAGTGGTGGCAGTCAACGAGCTCGACAACTCCAAAGTTTCTTCGAAAATATCAGCTCAGGTTCGTACTCACAAGGTGATGAACTTTCTATGTATTTAAATGAACCCAAAACTGCGGAGCTAACAAGTGCAGGTTCCAAAGAGTCTGACTTATTGAATTGGTGGTCAAAAAGATCAGCACAATATCCAATCCTCTCCATTATGGCTCGAGAAGTCTTTGTCGTTCCTGCCTCAATGGTGTCGGTCGAGCAAGCATTTAGCAGCGGAGGATACACACTCGACGAAAGACGTTCGACAATGGCTCCAAAGAATCTCGAGGCACAAGTATTGCTTAAAGACTACGCCTTAGCCGAGATGCGAGAGCAAGAGAACAAATGGGATGAGGTCTTTCAAGATGATCCACTAAGCACCACGGACGCGGGAACTAACACCGACACCTCTCAATCAGAAACTGACGATTTCGACGACGATTTCGATTTCGATAACATGTAATTCTGCCATGTCAAATCTTAGACGAGTACTCTTTTTCCTCACCGAGGTTTTAACGAGGCTCGGCCTTTGAAATCAAAATGTGATCTTCAAAGGTTTAGGTGAAATAAAAAAATAAAATTGAATAATCATCTGATTTGTTATATTTCCAATTTCTTTTACAGTTTTCGATTATAATGCTCTTACAATTAAAATCGAAACAAATATAAACGAAGTATGCATATAGGGAAGAAATAATAAAAAAAAGAGAAGAAAAAAAAAAAAAAAAAAAAGGCCGGTTCCATCCGGAACCGAACCGGAACCGGAACCGGCGGTTCGGAACCGGATTCAGAACCGGGGGAACCGGCGGTGCGGTTCCGGTTCCTCTTTGGGGGAACCGGAACCGTGGTCACCTCTAGTATAAGATAGCAGTTGGTGTGTGCTAATATAGTAAAACATTGTCATCAACTCTAAACAAAATAAAAAAATTCATATTGAATATATATGTGGGCGTGTATATGTAGGGGCTACATTGGGCTAAAGCCTAGTGCAAGCCCAAAACTTTCACTTATACTAGTATACATTTAGATTCAAAGTTCAACTCGGGACAAATTATTTAAAGATGAAATAGATTTGAAGATAAAAAGTCTAACTCTTAAGATTTAGTTTTATTTGTTAGTTTTAATTCGTTTTTTTATGGGTTATTACCACTTATTGTCTCAACATTTCAACTTTTTTGCAATAATATCCCAACGTTTCAAAATTTGCAATAATGTCCTAACATATGCAATTTTTTTTGCAATAATGTCCTAGCATTTCAAAATTTGCAATGATGTCCTAACGTATACAGTATTTTTACAATAACGTCCCAGCATTTTAAGAAATTACAATAATATTCTAACATATACAATATTTTTGCCGATAGTGTCCCAAACATCAATTTCAGAGACTTTTTACCAACGTGGCTCACCGAAATGTTAAGTCAATATAAATCTACATGTGCGTCTGACTTAATATTCCGGTGAGTCACGTTGGTAAAAAGTCTCAGAAATTGATGTTAGGGCAATGTTCTAAAAGTCGTCAGTCGCTAGTCGGGCGGTTGAGGGAGGACTAGCGCCTAGGCGGGGCCTAGGCGGATTAGAAACACAATATTTATTTTATTATATTTATATTATGTCATCAGTTAAAAACTATATTGCATATATTATTCATAATTTTATTACCAAATTCATAATAAAGATATAGAATATGATAATTAATAGTCCAATTCAATAAATTTCATAGTGTATAAAAAATTTCTAACTTTAAACATAATATCAGTATGTACTGAATTCAATATTTGTAATATAATTTAGCTCTAAATTCGTCTAGTCATCCAAATCACGTATGGAAACAGCGTAGTTAACATAAATATCGATAATATGACCAATAGTTAGGATGTCGCTAAGTGTCTAGTCGGATTTAGCCTAGGCGGGGGCTTTTAGAACACTGTGTTAGGGACACTATCTGAAAAAATATTAGTATATATATTTGAATATTATTGAAATTTTTAAAACGTTATGACGTTATTGCAAAAATATTGTAAATGTTAGGACATTATTGCAAATTTGAAACATTAGGACATTATTGCAAATTTTAAAATGTTGGGACACTATTACAAAAAAGTTGAAACATTGGGACAATAAGTAATAGTAACCCATTTTTTATTATAACTTGAAGAATGATGCTTTTAGAAGGATTTTTATTGTTTGTACATTTTTATATTTTTCTAGTTGTGTTAAGTAAATTAGATATCAATTTGATTTGTGTTTGTTATTTTTTTTTTTCACCAAATAGGTCCAATACTATATTAACAATTTAGAAAAGCTGATAATATTTTATGATGCAAAAATAAGATTGTAAATTCACTAATTCCATAATTAACAATTATATTACTTCAGTTTATTGTCGTTTATGTACGTTATTTCAGATATTTCAATGGAACGTCAACATTTTGTAAAGAAATAAAAATGACTCGTATCATCTTCCTTTAACAAACATGATCACCAAAACAGTGAAGGTTAAACCAAACCCGTCATTTTCCGCAATGAAGCATGTGAAGAAGATATTTCATAACAAGATGAGAGATAAATTATTTGATAATATATTCACTAATTGAATTATATTGAGAGAGATTTCTTAAAAATATAAATTTAGGACTCAATTATTAATAAATTGTATGTATATTGGTCTTGTAGGGCCCAACCTACGTCAATATTCAAAATATCCAATTCAATATATATATGTAGTATATATATATATATATATATATATATGTGTGTGTGTGTGTGTATGAAATTTAATATGTCGTAGTTGCTTATCAGTGCACCACCTTCGTTCGAATCTTGAATCTGTCTTTGCGTAAATACATAATTAATCAAGTCCAATTCAATATATTTACAATGAGAGAAATGATATGTTACTCCCCCATTCGTGGACAACTCCGTGGGCACCTTCGTCGTTTTATCACTTTGGCATTACTTTGTTTGATTTTTTTAAATTGTTTTATATTCTAATACTTTAGAAATTAATATAGAAATTATAAAATCTAAAAAATCAAAACTCAATTTATTCTTTTTTATTTTTAACTTCAAAAAAAGAGTAATAAAACAAATCGAGCTTCTATTTTTATTTATTTTTTCGATTTCATAATTTCTATATTAATTTATAAGGTACTAGAATATAAGACAATTTAAAAAATCGAACAAAGTAATGCCAAATTGATAAAACGACGAAGGTGCCCACGGAGGTGCTTACGAATTGAATGGGGGAGTAGCATATCATTTCTCTTTACAATGATATGTGTGTGTGTGTGTATATATATGATCTGTATCTTGAATCCTCCTCCATATATTACTCCGCTGATTCCAGATCAAAATTTAGAGAGTTGGTGTAAATCTGCTCGCTGTGCGCCAATTTCTGCAAGTCTTAGCTAGCTTGCTTTAACTCAAGATATGATTGTCACTTTTTCTCACTTCAACTCTCAAGTCTCATCCAAATATTCGTTATATATATATCATGTGTAGTGAGTTTTGGATACATGAGATCTCTCAAAAAATTAGATTGATATTAGCATTTTTATGGAAGAACTAGAATGAAAAGATACATACCTGATATCTTCTATACTTTCCTCATAAATCATGATCTAAACTTCAATCTGAAAGGACAAAGCTAGCTAAGGCATCGGCCAAGAGCGCCACAACGAGTTACCTGTCACCATCGTCACAAGTAGAGGTTAATCATATGTCGAACTCGAAGAATCATTCGATAGAGCTAGGGATCAGAGTGTTCCCTACCCACCGTGAGCATACAGTATCACGTCCATAATTTTTCCATTTAAAATTTAATTTTTTTTAATAGAGTACGATTTTTTCAGAGTTTATTTTTATAAAATACATTAATAATAACTTTCTTTAAATATACCAGCGTATACCTCCGCGATAAATGTTGTCATCGAGGAAATCAAAGCAAAGTTGTGCCCAATTCAGAAGCAAACTGAAAGGCCTCACCGAGAAGATATGCGTCCAGCTCCAGTTTTGATTGCCATCTTCTTCTTCTTCTTCTACATATCCAAAATCTCTAAGATCGTAATCATCACCTGGGAAGAAGAAATTGGTGTCGTTGTCGACGTGGTACGATAGTCCTTGGACCTCGTACCTACAAACAGGGCACGTGTTGTGCATGCGCAGCCACGGAACGATGCAATCGGAATGGTAGAAGTGCTTGCAAGGAAGCTCCCTCACCATCACCCCAACCTCCAACTCTTCCTTGCAAACCGGACAACACGTGTCGTTCTTCAGGTGCTCGTCGCCCACCTCCACCAGTGGCAGAGCCTGGATGGCCGACTCTGCCACTGGTGGAGGGCCGGGCCAGGCCTCAACTTCATCAGGGGCGTGGTTCCAAACCTCCCTGTCTGGGAGAGGCATCATGTTCTCCGAGGGCGAAAGTGGCCTGGAGGGATGATCGGGCCCCATGAATTGTAGCAGTATCGAGGCACGGTGCATGTTGTCCTGATTGTTTTGTTGTTGTTGTTGGGGTGGGTCCAGCATCCGGGCCAGGGCGTCCAGCACGCGTGCGCCTGGGGAAGGCTCCAGGCTCAGCTCTAAGAGCGGGCTGGGCCTGGAGACGTCAAGCTCGTGCCTTATTTGGCCGAGGCAGCGTGGGCAGAGTATTTCGGCAGGATTGGTTGTGGTGGTTCGGATGGAGCGTTGACAACGTCGGCACCAATAGTAATGGTACGTTCTTGCTCTTTGAACGCCGTTCACTACCACGCCGGGACGACGAGCCATGGACATGGTTTTAATTTTCTTGAAATTAGAAAAATGAGGTGCGATGAGTCGAGAAACTAAGGTAACGTGACGTTTTTATATGTATACGGAATATTATTGATAGATGTCGCGGTGTATGTTGATGTTGCATGCATGAGAGGTTTCTTATGTAAAAGGTTTTTTTTGTTAACTTAGTTTTGTTTGCCTTGCCTTTCCCTATAGTTCTCAATCACCTCTTCTAGAAGGAAAGGATGATTGCATGCGAAGCTAGCTAGATTGTTACCCTGGTGATCAAAGGTGTAATCGCCTTAAATTAAAGCAATTGCCCGCATGTCGCATCGTATTTTATTCAAGTAAAAAGAATATATAATTAATTTATTTTAATTATTATTTTGAATGATACTTAGAGTATCCACAGTGGAAAACCCCGAATAAGGAGCTCTTTACACCTTTTTGTGGGCCTCATCTCTTAGGAAGCCTTATCCCAAAAAATCACTCATGGTGGGCTTCTCTAAATTTTAATTCTTGTATTTCTTATTTTATTTCTACAATTTCAATTAAGAAAGTTCAAACTAATTAAATAAAATTTTATTTTCATTAAGCTTAAAATAAAAAAATATTACATTATAAAATTTTAAATTCAAATACAAAAATAGGTTTTGAAGATTTATTGAGCCTAAATATAATATAAATATGATGCAATGTTAGTATGGGCCCAAAATAATGAATTTATCGGCCCAACAAGCGTATTTCAAAAATCTCAATTCGAAGTATAAAGACTCAATCGGTAAATATGGCGCAATAATTACTGCAAACATAAAGCTGCATAAGAGTTTTAGTCATTACGATATGACAATCTTGTTTCCAGCAACCTATATATGTAACATAAAACACTACACTAACAAACATAAACCTTAAAACAAGAGAAAAAGAACTTCCATCAACCATGAACTTTAAGCTCCATTGGTTGACCATGAAGGTAGAACTCTCCCCCCGTTATTGTTATCTACTTCACTAACTTGGACATCAAATAGATCGTCGCTAAAGTCGATGTCCTCAAACTGGTCGACATCGATGGCCTGCAAGTTTTTGCTCTGTTTCTTCACCATTCTTTTCTTTGTCCGAGCAGTGGTCTGAGTGAAATCGTCACTCAAGTTTGATGCATTGATGGCATCTCGTCGCCTTTTTGAGTCGGTACTGTCATTGCTGCTGCTGCTACCTTTCTCTTTGTAATGTTCCTTGATAGTAGCTTCAATGGTTTCCAGCACCCTATCACCGTATTTGGCCATCTTTACCCTTAAATGAAGAAAACAAGAGTGGTTAGCACATAACCATACATTAAACCACACCAAAATAGACTTTCATGTTTATAACTTGTAATAACTTCACCAGTGCCGATTACTCACTTGCCAATTCCGTTGATCTCTGAAAGTTCCTCTTTCGTTCTCGGTAGTATCGTACTGATCTGAAGCAATACAGCATTTCTAAATAGACAAGGAGGATGTAAGTGATGCTTGATTACAAGGAATCTTCAAGGAACAATGTGAATTCCAATACTCGGTCTAAGATGGTCATACCCGAAAATGTGATACGTCGCCACCCCGTCTCCTGCTTCTTTGATAATGATGGTTCTAAGCTTTCGCAATTCAGCATACAGCTTAGCACTCAGCTCCTGTGTGGTGGATAGAGACAGTGGATAAGTAATTACAAGTAGACTCTGAAGGTTTTCACCAAGAATAACACTAGATAGAAATCATATGATCTACCTTATCCACTTCAGGCTGAGGTTGGACTGAGTTATTCATTTGAAAAGGGCTTTCCTCTCCTGATGTCAGTGCTTTTTTCGCTGTAGCAGCTGACTTGAGAGGTTTAGTAATTGAAGGGAATCTGAATTCCACAAAAAGATGGTTTTAGGACAAGCCAAGAAGAAGTTAATGATTATCTCAGAATACTTCCACTAGAAATGAGAAATAATTTTTTTACAGAAGATGAAGGCTACGCACAGGGTGAATAATTACTTAGCTATGATTGTTAAAAGCATATTTTAGGTGGAACACTAGATGGAAGCTATTTTAATTTCAAAAGCAACTCCAGAAAAATGCAAATTGCTAAGGCAGAGAAATCTGAAAGTTGATACGGTGAATAAGTTATTACTCCCACCATTTCATTTATTATATGGTATCATTGCGTGAGTAAGTGCAAAAGCTTGAAGAAACTAAAAAGAATGAAAGCTTCCCAGGAATGCAAGTACTTAGAGCACATAATCAGAGCAAAAGTTAATAAAATAACAAAATATTGCGAGCAATGGAGAACAGTGGAAAATTCAAGCCTTCAGACTCGAAGCGACTGAGTAAATAGCTTACTAGAGCAATAGAGCTATATAATCTTCACAAAAAATGCTAAAAAACTACTCTCTTAGTAGAGCCTCTCTCTTTCCTTTTTGAGTTGTCTCGTTCAAAATGTCTTCTTCCCCGTATGGACTCATAACATTTTTCCATACTTTACACATTTATCCTTAATTAGCATATCAAAAAGAAAGAAAACCTTTTGAATAGGACAGATGAGGTATATACCTTACATCCTGTTTGAGAGCCGTTCTAGGCAAAAGAAAATGAAGAAGGCAGAGACAGCTAGGTAGTTATTGATTTTAGTGAAATATTTAATCTGATTTTCTAGGTAATTCAATAATTAAGATAAGAATCTTATTCCAATATGGTTTGGCACAGAATCCTGTTCCAATAGGGAAAGATTTGCTAGAATAAGAAAGGGTTTCACTGCTTATGACCTTTTCAGAACAGATGGACGCTTGTTCGTTTGGAAATTTAACTTTGGCTTTTATTTTATCAGTTTTCTTTTCTAATAAATTCTATTGGAATTCCGAATAAATGTGACTGCTATTCTCCTATAACCATTTGCTGATATGGACAGATTCTAGAAGCATTCAGCAATGATTAATTAATGATTGATCTCGGAAGTGAAGAATTCACACAAAAGGAGAGCAATGATAGCTAATATTTACAAGCAAACAAAACCTTAGTTTGATTGTGTGGCCTCTGTTAAAGAAGTTGTAGGCCTTGGATTCATTCACCTGAGGTAAAAAGTCATGCACAAAGTTAGTTCTTAAATAAGCAAAGCGAATAAAGAGAGACCGACAGATGGAAAAGGAGGAAAGGGAGAAAAGAGAAGCAATTTCCTTAGTTCATGTGATACTCATATTTTCGAAAATGCAAAAAGACAAGACTTACTTTTACCACTGAGGACAACGATCCATATAAATCGCTCTTTTTCACTTCCTCAAAAAGTATATCTTCGATGACCAAATGACGCAACACACGAGATGCTTCACCTTTAGCCAGATGTTTTCCAGCTCCATGCAGGCTCAATGTTTCATATCTATGTTTCTTGACCTGATGTTGTGTCAGAACAATGAAATAAATTGCCTAAAATAAAGTGAGAGTTGAAAATACACTACAATTCTGCATCAGGACATACAAATTGGCTCAAGGAACCTCTGTAGATTTCCAACAGATAAACAGTTGAAATCTGCTGTCTTGTCATCTTTACCAATTCAACCTGTGAAGCATTGCATGATGTACAAAACATGTGTTAGAGCAGTTTCAACTTCAACTTGCATGTTGCAAATCCACTTTCTCGCTAATGGACAGACAATTCATTCTCTATGCAAAAAGATAAAAATAAACGAATGAATGAAACTTCAAAACCCTTACCAGTTGTTTAGCTATGCCAGTGACATCTTTCTCAACATAGCTTTGATTCTTGGAACAATTGTCGCACGTCTTATGGCAGTTAAGTGAATCGAACTTTTCTCCAAAATGAATAAGCTGTAGCAGACGTCGACAGTCGACATCATTCTCACAGTAGCTTACCTGAAAACAGTTCCAGTAATGAAAAGTATTATAGACATTTCTCCAAGCAGGCTTAGCAAATACTTTGCACTACCATTCTTAGAAGATTCTCCGTGTTTGTCTCCAATAACCTCCCAGAGGATGTCGTATTGGTACGACTACGTCCAGATGCAAAGGGAGTTTGTTCAACCCATCCTTGACTAATCATATGCTTCACACGAATCTGCAGAAAAACAGACAAGGACACGCAAGTTCAAGCAGACACGGGTCAAACATACAAAACAAGTGCAGATAGTAATCCTAAAAGAAAGAAGAAACGCCCACGAGAATAAAAGTAGGAACTAGGAAGACAATTACGATTGGAGGAGAATTGGAACTCACATAATCACTATAACTGTAGTATAACACGCAAGATGCAGGCTGGCCATCCCTACCAGCACGACCACACTCCTACATGCAAAAATGGTAATATTCATCAGATAAGGAATATGTAACAGTGATTGTACAACAAAAATTTGAAAACACGTAGAAGGAAAACGAAAGAGAATGCACTTTAGGTATTACCTGATGGTAGCCTTCGATAGATTTTGGAAGAGAATGGTGAATGACAAACCTAACATCAGGCTTATTGATACCTAAAAGAACTTGTGTCAATACACATATGAGCTTCACAGGGAGCACACGAGTCGGAATTCCAACCCATGCCAAAGGCCACTGTTTCACTTATAAACATATGAGTTTCAACAGGAGCACGAGTAGTAATTCTTACCCATGCCAAAGGCTACTGTTGCACATATAATGTTGATCTCATCCTTACTCCACTGTTTCTGTATCATTGATCGCTGTGCAGGCTCCATGCTTCCATGGTAAAATGCTGCCTTGTGCCCATACTCCTGAAAAAAATAAGTTTCCTACATAAAATTGCAAAGAAATCTAACTTTTTTAACAGCTCATGCACGACATCTATAGCTTCCTCTCCCTCCTGTAACTGCAAACTATTTTTTTCTCTCTTTCTCTCTTTCTTTCTTTCTTTCTTTCTTTCTTTCTTTCTTTGTGAAAGTGAAACTATAAAAAGCTTTTAACTCAGAGTTCCAACTCAAACGATCAAACTATAAAGATGAAAGAACATATGGAATCTTATGAATATATTTATTACAAGTTTACAACTCTATAACTGAATGTATCAACCAAATATTCACTACGCCATCTTCAAAAATCATCAAATGAAAAGAGCTATCAAAGTTAAGATACTGACCTTTAATGTATCAGCTAATTTTTCGCAGTCCATTTTAGAAAGACAATAAATGATTCCACACTCATCGAAATGATTCTCTTTGATAAATTTGTCAATATCTTGTATACACTTCTTTGTCTTGGGAATGACTGAGTATCTGAAATATTTCGAAACATCAGATATTATGAAATTGAGCAATATATTTCTAAGTTAGTACTAACCGCAGGTTTGGACGATTAAAACTTTGCCGGAACACAATGCAGTTCACTAGACCAAGAGCCTGTACAACATCTTCCTTGACACTACTAGTAGCAGTTGCAGTTAAGGCCAGTACAGGAACAGTTGGGAACATCTGCTTCAGAATACCAAGACTCTGCACGGACACCAAAACCAATTTTAATAATGCCAGTCAATTCCAAGAGTATTTTGCGTAAAAGATAGAAATTTATGCTTCCAATGTTATTACAATTCATAGGAAAATAAAAGCTTCATAAATTTTGTTTATTCCACAAAAAACTTGAAGTGAGAAAAAGAATTTCATAATGTTTTTGTCACATTTAACAAGATAACATAAGCACAAATGCATCAGAAAATAAAGGTCATTGCAACGTTTTTCATATAGTTATTATAACCAACAAGCAATTCATCTACTTTAAGCTCTAAATGATATGTAGCCAATTCCACACTCACACAAGACAGATGTTAAATTTAGTAGCTTTAAACATCAAACCTGGTAATCCGGTCTAAAATCATGTCCCCATTGGCTGACACAATGAGCTTCATCGATCACAATCCTAGCAAGATACTCACGAGCATGTAGATTCTCTAACTGCCGCAGAAGAACGTCACTTCTACAAGCACAAAATAACAAAAAGTAGTCATTTAAAATTTCAGAGGTGTCAATGGCAACTACGGAAGGCATTATGGTTCGAAACTCCAGCATCTCTTCTAGAACCCATAAACAAAACACCATACTGGCTTGCTTAAAATGAAACAATCCCAAAAAAAGTCTTTACAGTTTAAATTTAATGTCTCTAAGGAAAGGCTTTAATTTCTAAAAAGCTAAGAATCTAGACTGTAATTAGCCTCTGTGAGGTGATAATCCTGTGCAAATGGCATTTTTTTGTTAGGTTTGCATTTCTCAAATATTTTTATTAGTTAAAAAGGCATAAGCATGATAAATTATTGGCAAGACAACCTCTAGCATATAAACAGAGAACAAACCCTAGTGTGTAATGTAAGAACAGAGTTTTAGAACTATGAGAACCTATACTCACTTGGCAACTTTCTCAGGGGTGACATACAGCAGCTCGTATTTGCAGTTTTCTGAATTAAGCTCCCTGAGAATCTCCTGTTGCTCAGTCCAGTCCATGTTGGCACTAAGATAAGCAGCTCCTATATTCGCCTGGTTGTCATTTGATAAAGATAAACACATTCAGGTAAATTTAATCTTACAATAGCATGCATCCAAATTAAATGAAGAACATATCATTAAGCTGGTCTAATATACAGAATTACCTGCAAGAGATGCATAATTTGATCTTGGATAAGAGAAACAAGAGGTGAAATGACTAGTGTTAGGCCAGGACATATACGTGCAGGGAGCTACAAGAAATCAGTATTGACATCATGTTAGAGACAAACTAAAGAAAACTCACAAAGTGAAAAGAAATTGACCATTTACTTTATACTATCAGTTAAGTAAATTCAGTGTTCATGTGTCCATAATGGAATCAGTTAGCAAGAATAAAGAAAAAAATGAATTTACATCCGGATAGAAAAATTATTCAAACTAGACTACTAGAGAGATTTTAATAAATAGTACTAAAGTACTGTCACACATGTTTTAGGCTTGCAGCATATTTTTGACATGAGGGTATTCTGTAAAATTTCAAGACAAAGACTCTTATCAGCATTTTACACTGTTGTGACAAGACTCACTGCTGTAGATTTGTACTTTTATTTCACTTAAAATTTGTATATTGCTAGCTCATGTTCTAAGTTAGATGCAACTCATCACAAAAACTAACTCAAACCTAACAGAGGCAACCGATCGCAGGAAAAAAAAAAAAAAAACAATCATTACTCATGTTGCAGATGATGATGAGCAAAGAAAACATGTAATAGTCATCAGCTTTGAGTTGTAACTATATCTAAATTAGTTATCATTTTCCAGGCTGGAAGTCCTCAAGATGATAATCATTGAAAATTCCAGGCTTGGTAAGAATGACAATAACCGAAAATTGTTTAAGTATCTTATCCAAAATCTTAACTTGAGCTGAAAAGGATGTACGTGAGAAAATTTAACTAAGCAGAATCTCATAAAGAAGTTTAGGCTGGACAAAAAGAAAAATGTAATGATGGTAAATAAATTGTTCAACCTGATAAGTCAGACTTTTCCCTCCTCCAGTTGGCATTAGAACAAACACATCATGTCCACTCATCGTAGCATTAATCACCTCCCTTTGATTTGGTCGGAAGGAATGGTTGCCAAATGTTTTTTTGTTTTCAGCCTGATAATCAGCAGATACACAGAAGGTTAGAAAGCCAATAAATGGAACTTGGAGTCAGCAGATTTCCAATATTAAAAAACCTCTATTTTTCTTGTCCACGAAAATTCCCGACTGCTCCATTTTGGATCAGTTGAACCATCTATGTAATTGACTTGCATATACTTGGGCACGTAAGGTGTTCTCTCAAACGGAGCAGTTGAACCCCATCTATCAGACCCATGTAGTTCATAGTTTTCTTGAAACTGAGAATCAAGCCTTGTGGGACCAATTTTGTACGGCATTGTGGCAGGGGTATCATAGTCAAAAGCCATAGGTGTTGCTGTGGATGCTGAAAAATGCGATGTTCTTCTTTCATCATTGACTGGCATACTATGAATATGTTTCTCTAGCTGCTTAATCTGTTCCTTCAGCTGCTGCCTAACATTAACAATATCATAAATCTTGGATAAGTTAAAAACCTAAGTTCAAAATTAGATAAAAAAAATCCTTGATAACATTGCTAGGATTAAGGTATATCGATACACTCATTCTGGAAATTATAGCCATAAACTGATTGATGCATGTTGTACAGAAAATCAATGTATCAACATAATTCTGGAAGTGGGAGCCCTAAATCAGTTGTCTTTCATGTCTATCTATGAAATCATGAAAACGTAAGGAAAAGCAAGAGAAATATGCACCTTTCCTGACGAAGGGCCTCTACTTTCTCGGAAGTCATCTCATCAGCATTGTCTATCAAATCATTTGATATTGCTATCAGACTATCCTTCAAATTCTTAAGGTGATCTGAAGCTTCAGGGCACAATCCTAGCTGCTCCAAATGAAGTCCAGAATCAGAATTTGACTGTATATATCTGGATTGATAGGCATAATATAAAAATACCTTACAACCGTGACTACAAATCGAGCACAGCTCCGGAGGCAAATTTATTCCCTCACCCTGAAAACAATCTTTGTTTGTATGTGGAGTAATTGGTGGAAGCTTAGAGATTGATGGTTGAGGTGTTGACTGATAATGATCCATAACTATTTGGTCCACGTCGATATTCTGAAAAGAAAGTTTGTGAATTCTTGTATGAACTATTAACTTGAGGTCAGACAATAAAAGTGCAGAAGGTCTAGAGAAAAAATTAAGCAAATGGTATTGGTTAATGCTTAATGATAAGTAATAAGCCATGAAAAGTCTTTGAAAATGCCAATATAACAGATGCCAATAAGACCAAAAGAGCATCTAAGAAGAAGTGTATTGAATGAAAGAACAAAAAACTAGCCTTTGGTGTATACCAGCTATGCTATCTTAAGATTAGGAAATAAGCCGGATGCCAATAATTGCCCCAGTGTGATATTGAAAGCCATGAGATGAATTACCTCCAAAATGTCATCATCATCATCTATGCCAACGGAAAAAGAGGACTCGCAGCCATTTCTTCCATTTGTGTGCATTGCAGATCTACTGGCAGCATAATGGACATTTTCTTTCTGCAATCCATCACTCATCGTTGAGCGTGAACCATTTGGCCCAATTGAAACCTGTCTAGCATCCTTAACCTCAAAAGTACGGGTTGAAAAACAACTGCCCAGACTTTTGCTAGGTCCACCAGCTTGCACATCACCTTTACTAAAGCATTGATCATTTTGGTTTGGACCTGCAGCCATGCTCTTGAAATCAGATTGGAATTGCTGTGTTGTTTGTCTTGAACTTCCAGGTATGGATGCATTGACATTTTTTGTTAGAGGAAAGCTTTTCCCAGGTTTACAGTAACTTCTAGAAGATAACTGAAGGCTGGAAAGCAGCTGCCAAGCCTGTTGAGATTCACACTCCAATTATTATTTGATGTATATTTGAGCTCAAAGTAAGAATATGCTTGTTGTATAATGATAATACAAGATATTCTATCAAAAGCTTTACTAGATGCCATGAGGGAAGGTCAACAGTAGCCAAACACTCAGCCAAGAAATACGACATGATATATTGTTTACGCAGTAGGATAACCTGGAAGCAGAGAAATAGGGAGAGGGACCACCGATAATAACAAGATTGAAAGGAAACTTTTCCAAGAATAGGAAGATTGCCATCCAGTAGCTACAGAACCAGCATTCAGGCTATCAGTGCTGATATATAAAAGGCTTAGACAAGAAGGAAAAAAAAAAAAAAAAAAGTTGTGCTGGTGCAATATACATCCAGAAACTTGAAGAAAACAGAAAAGCCCCAACGTTAGCATTTTGAGGCAGGAAAAGAAAAATATGCAACTTCATATTTCTAATGAGGCAATGAAACAACAGAGATGTGTTCTGTAGCTACAAAATTGAAAGATGAATGAAAGTTTTAAAGGCACAATTACTAAAAAGACTGAGATCATAAGGACAAAATTGATTTCTATAAGAAATGAAGAGTACAAATAAGGAGAACATATGAGATAGAGACAAAACATATAGTCTCATCTCAAATTGACAACATGTACAATTAATCAGTGTAATAAACCTTGGAGAACATGAGTTAAGCGGTATAGTGGATCATTTAAAACTCATGTCCCAGAGTGTTTTTAAGTAAACCACCAAAACTGGGACAAAATTATTAGTCTTCCATGAATCTTAGTGTCAATACATGTGATCGTACCCTTCTCAACTCACAAATTAAATGTTAGGAATATGACTGCCATTCTGCAAGAGAATTATTAATACTATGATAGCTTATTTCTACATCTAATAATCAATAACAGATGTCTTTACTTCCTTGCTTTACTTAGAGAACTTTGGCTCTCTTGAAGACTGTTTAGTTTATCTAAAGCAATTTGCATTTTAATAGATTTATCTTGTCATCTTTAGTGAAGGAGGTAAATATTGCAGAGAGAAACAAAAGTGCACGTAAGAGATTCAACTGGTTCACTTTCAGCACCATAACAACAAAAACAAAGAGTAAATGTGACGTTTAATAGTTCAACTCTTATTGCATGATACCATCAAAACAAAATATTAAATAATGCTATATAAGAAGAGTATTCATAGAGAAAGTAAACACCCAAAAGGGATTAATGACAATTGTCAAGGAACAATGATAATTACATATGGAATTTCAATCGATTCACCTTTTCAAATTGCTGACTTTGCCTCCTGACATCTTGAACTTGACAAAGCACAGGCCTAGAATATGGAAACAACAGCGTGAGAAAAAAAGATGAAGATGTAATGCAGGAGATTAGATAACAAACTAGATTAGCCTGATTCCAATCAACATTAACATGTCCAGCACAAGATTTTTATGTTCGGTTAAATTGGTGGAACATTAAATTCGAGTAAATGATACACATTCTAAATTGTGAAGGAAGGTAGAGGTGCAAACAGAAAATATTTACAGAAGTGATATTCATTTTCAGCAGAAAAGCAGATTGATTAAGCATATATACCTTGCACCCATTGCTTCAACTTGAGGTTTCTGACACGACAACGAGAA
Organism: Mentha longifolia; assembly: GCA_001642375.2. NCBI lineage: Eukaryota > Viridiplantae > Streptophyta > Magnoliopsida > Lamiales > Lamiaceae > Mentha > Mentha longifolia. Next base: position 21,524,057 of record CM038120.1, on the reverse strand, counting down.
CAGGAAGTTCGAGCTCAAGAACTTCTCTTGGCTCGAAAAGTTATTATGTACTTTGACATGCTCTGACAAATTGAATTTACAATTCATCTCTGTAACTGAGACGCTTCCGCTGCATCAGTACATAATTTTAGACCAGAAATTACATGCACACATGTATTCATAAAGAGTCAATAACGAAAAAGGAAAAAGATAAGTGCCTCTTTTCCTTACCTCGTGTGATTTTGCTTGACCATTACTACAAAAATAATCCCTCCTCAGTTTTCTGGAAAACCCAGATCTTCATCCTAAATATGCAGCAAAATTAAGAAAATTAGTGCATTTCTCATTTCAAAATAAGGAATTTCTGGAATGGAATTAGATTTCAACAAAAAAATCTTAGGGCGCTTCAAAATCGACAAAAATGCACTTAAATTTTTGAAAATGACAGGGGAAAAAAACTTAGTCTTACACGCGGAATTAATTAGGGCGCCATGAACTGCCTAAGAAGCATTAAATTCAGTTCCAAATAATTGGAGGAAATGTGCGCGCGAGAGAGGGGTGGAGGTCGAATCGAACTGAGGCGGTGAGCTTTGAGCAGAAAGGGTACTGGAATTGGCGGGATATCCACATAAAATTAAAATTTGACTTTTGGAAGTTCCTACTTTTATATTATTTTAAATTTTTTAGGGGCAAACGGCTTTATTATTTTTTAACCCTAAAACTAGTTTTACCCCGCCGGGTAAACAAATTTTGACGAAAATGTCAAAATTAATTTTATATTTTATTATTTTAGACACAAATACAAAGCGTAATTCATCACATGTATTTAATATTTTCCATTTTATATACGATTTTATGCTTATACATATCTTAGAATTCTACAACCAAAAATTTAACTTTGATACATGATCTTTCATTAATACTATATTGAATTTGAGGCGTCACAATTTCTTGACCTTTTTTATTTTGGGACGTATGCCCCATAATAAAAGTATTTTATCATTTCAACACAAGTAAAAAATTTAGATGGATCCACAATTAAAATATTTTTATTCTTATTCATATCTCTTTCTTTAAGATTTATATATGTTGAACTCGATATTTGGAAGGAGGAAGTGTAATTTATTCTTCTTCATATCTCCTTCTTTAAGATTTATATATGTTGAACTCGATATTTTTGTGCACCGCTGCATTATTTTCATTTGAGGACAAACAACATAGAATTCAAATTGGAGAGTTTATGACTGTCCAATCACAATATTGCACACTAATCACTTCATTTTTTCACATTTTCTCCAAACTGCAAGTAGTTCAGATATCCCATTGCCTTCGCTCGCCGGCGGAGTCGAACAGAGCCTGTAATCATCAGACACCTCAGCACGAGGCCGAAATTGCCTAACCTAGGGTTGAAATTCTAATCAATCAAGACATTGTCATACTTGATATCACGGTGGATTACGTGCAGGGCAGAAGAATGGAGGATGTCGGTGGCTCTAGCAGTCTGCATAGCAAGTTTCAGTCTCCCCTCCCAAACTAATAAAAATAAAAATTGAAAATAAAAAATAATAAATAAAATAAAAAAGTAAAAAGACTGACGTCATTAGAGAGAGAGTTAGACGGGGGTGCACGTGTACAATTAAAAGTAAGTTGGTACGCCCCGAACATAACGTTAGGGTGAAATCCATGTTAGGGGATGACACCCATAAGAATGTATTAGCTAGTAAATGACTAAATTCTGAATAAATAACACGAAAGTATAAATTCAACCATTACTTGCCACGGCTAAAATGACTTAATTTTAAATGAGTACCGATCAGTACAATGGAGCAAAATTAGTTTCAATAAAAGCAAGATCACATGAAGCAGTCATAGATCCAATTGAAGATCCTAAAGTTATAGCATTTCAAAAGAATTGGTATATTCTTTAAGGCCAATTATCATAATTACAAGAAAGTAAAGGCACTCCAAGAATTTCATTCCCTTGATATTTATAGAAAACCATGATAGGTGAGTTACAGTATCTAGTTTCTACCTAGATCTACATAGAGGGACTCTGTCATTGAGGAACTGAGAAAATCAAGCACCCACCATCCCAGCGTACCTTGATCTCTCTCCCTACTTGCAGCCTCTTCTCTCTGATAATTTTTCCCCATTTACCAATCAGATTATAATAACTTCCACGCCACTTCAACTTCATCACATACAAATCCCCAGTATCCTCATCTCGAGCATCGATAACAACTTGGTGTTCATTCCTTAACTGGTCCCGGGCTTGGTGAGTCCAGTAGAAGAGAATATGATCTCCGACGGCTTTGCCTGGCAAAGTCAGGAATGGATGATTCGTATCGACATCCGACAATGTCAGAGTTTTCTTTATAGGCCAATCATCATGTCCAGATGCTGTAGCAACAATATGTTCTTCTGGAACAGAGAAGTACAAGCAACTATTTGCCCACCGTAGTCTGATCTCTTTTCCAGTACCAAGTCCTTTATGCCTGATTATGTTAGCCCACTTCCCAAGGAGATGGTAATAGTTGCCTCGCCACTTCAATTTCATCCCATGATCATCACCTGTATCATAATCTCGAGCATTTATAGATACGTGTTCATCCTTTCTCAATCTTTCCCTCTCTTGGGGTACCCAGTGCACAAGGATGTTTTCTTCAACGGATTTACGAGGCAACGGGAGGAAAGGGTGATGAGGGTCGACATCAGATGATGTGAGTACCTTTCTAATGGGCCAGTTGTCCTGCACTAGAGGAGCTGCAACCATTCTGATAGGTGGTACTGCAACAATTTGCTGCTGGGGAACTGAGTAATGTAAGCAGCCATTAATCCACCGTATCTTAATTTCCTGCCCAACTTCAAGTCCTTTTCCACGAACAACTTTCCCCCATTTCCCAATAAGATTATAATAGCTCCCACGCCACTTTAATTTCATCACAGACATTTCACCAGTATCATCATCCTGAGCATTGAAACCCACTTGACCTTCAACTCTCAGATGTTCCTGCTGCTGAGGTGTCATGTACACCAAAATATGGGATTCAACTTGTTGTCGAGACAATGTCAGGAATGGATGCGTGGTATCAACATCCGAAAATGTTAGTGCTTTCTTGATTGGCCACTGATCATGCACTTGAGGTACAGCATTGTAGTATGCTGTCCTCTTCATTTCTGGAATCCAAACATAACGGAACTACGAGTGTCAGAATACTTTTTTATACGCATCATTTTCCTACGCAGGTTAACATATGGGGACTTTAGAATCAAAGCATCAAGAACAAGTCATATATCCATCAAGAGCCACAAAAATTTTATGGCCTATGTCTCAATTTTAGCAGAAACACATGTAGTTCAGCAACAAACCTATACTATTTATCTACAAACCCTATATACTTCAATATTTTTTTAAGAAACCATCAATATCCCACTAAACGAAGAAGCAAAATATCTTACATTTAGTTTGCAAAATCAACCTACAGCAACAATCTAGCACAAAAGGATCAAACAAAATTAAACATGCCCACTGAAAGAACAGGAAATACTAAGAATCAGGGTACAAAACTCCCCCTCGTTTCATTTCAATAAAAAAGAAACTTCTCGTTCGATTATGCAATTCAACGTAATAACGAAAACGGAAATGAATTGATCAATTCAACAAATCACAACCCAAACCGCGAAGACCAGGCCGCAGTTGCATAACGACATAGCACAAAACGCATTTATAACCAAAACATGAATTTCCATCACCACATCGATGGATAAAATCAGAATAAGGAGATGACATACCCTCGTATGAGAAGCTGAAATTCTCCAGCTCGTGATCGGCAGGGGGCGAACCCTAGATCCCCGAATTGATCGGAAAGGACGGAACGGTGAGGTGTATGGCCCGAAGTCGGTACAATTTAGAGGAGTTAAAGGGTCAATTAAATGGAGGAGTTCAAAAGGGCCTGCATGAGTAAGAGGAAGAGCAACGCAGTTTCCGTGAGCATATAAAGTAATGTCGGCTGTGGTGGCGACCGTGGCGAAGGCGGCGGTGACGGTGGCGGAAATAGGGGTTGTGTTTATCGTGAATAGAAGCTTGAGAAATGCGTGCGAGAGTGAGTGCAAGGGGGAAATAGTGTGAATTGGGGTGGATGTGAAATTTCTTTTGCACCTCCAACGGAGGAATGGTGTGTGTGTGGCGTGTCTCGGCTTCAGAAATCCATTTGCCTCGACTCAAGCTAACGTTCTTAAATGTGAATTTTGATATATGTAGAACAAGAGAAATGATGTGTCTCACTTTGGTCGGCATCAATTATTTGTTCTTTTTTCAATCAAATTTTGAAAAACGAATAATAAGACAAATTCGCTTAAAAAAATTAATTGTAACACAAATCGAGTTTCAATTATTATTTTTTTCCATTAAACTTCAAAAAAATGAATAATAAAATAAATTGAGTTTCGATTTTTACATATTTTGCAAATTTAATGATATCACCATTAGGTGCCTCCAATGATATAAGTTCTTCAGCTTCCAAAAAAGAAACTAACATTGTAGGAATTGTAGGAAATGGAAGCTGGTTTCTTAAAAAAATAAAAGTAGAAACTAGGTTCAAACTTGGCACCAGCTTACAAGGGGACCCACCAATTAAAGCTACAAAAGAACATTTATTTTTATTTTTTTTTTCTTTATTCACTTTCTTGATATTTTCTTACCTTTTACATTTTAAGTTTGTTTGTTTCATTTTTTTTTTCGTTTAATTTCTGTTCTTGTTTTTGTTCATGTTTAATTTTTTTTTGAAATCTGTTCATGTTTAATTTTATTGTTTATACTTGTTTATTTACTTTATATGGGCACAATATAATGCGAGTGATGCCTAAAATTAAGCTATATTTACTTTTAATTATTATATTTATGTACTTTAAATTAATGTGATTTTATTTTTAGCATTGTGATTGTAGTTTAAGTTGTGTAATTTAAATTTTAGTAATATGATTTGAATTTGAATAAATGATAGTAATATAATATGAATTTTATTGTTAAAGTATTTTATTAAATAATATCTAAATAATAATATAAATAAAATTTATTGAAAACTTATAATTATGAGAATATTTAGATTGAATATTATAACGGGACCCACAAAAAGTTAAAAACTAAGTTTATTGTTGGAGGAGATGAAAGAGAAAAAGGTAGTTGGGTTACAAAGCTGATGTGACATTTTGGAAGCTAGAATTCTGGATTCATGGTTGGAGGCACCCTTAATTTATAACGTAATAGAATATAAAACAATTGAAAATTTGAAAAATTAAATATGTATATTAAAGTAAACAAACAATCAGCATCATATCATTTCTTTGTATAACAATACTCCTAGTACATACTATCAGTATATTTTTATTTATTTTATGTTGTGAGAACCAACCATGGACATACTTAATGTAACAACGATTGACGTAATAATAATATATATTTTTTAATTTTTTAATAATATATTTTATAAAATTAGACTCTATTAAACAATTAAACTCTACTAAATAGAGGCATAAAAAGACAATACCATAGCAAGGGCAAACTCTACTACATGATTTCTACCATTTTCATCAAACAACTAAGTGCTCGTTTAGTGCAAATTCAATAACAGAAAGGGAATAGAATCAAGTCACATAAGGAAATGATAATAATAATAGTTACTTTTATTGAGTGGTTAGTTTAATAATAGAATGAGTCACTTGTAAAAGATTCTCTTTCTCCTTGTTCCCCCCTTCTTGAGGGGGTAATAATGCGGTAGATTAAATTACCCCGAGTAAGGAATATGGATAAATTATTACTTGAACCAAACAAAATGTAATAGAATTAATTAATTATTTCCCTTTCGATACAAAAAAAAAAAGTAAACCAAACATGGGCTAAAATATGTCACCTTCAAAATTGCGAGACTAAATCAAAACTTAAAAAAACTACAAGCAACTCAAATTTCATTTTCCAATAGAAGAAAATGACAATCCTTCCTTCCCTCTCTCACAAGCAGCACCTGCATTGCACAAATCCTGGAGTATCACCTCACACTCTATTAGTGAATGTTCATTCCTGCAAGCAAACACTCACCACTCGATGAATCGGAAACATAAATCGATGGAAAAATCGTTACTTCAGCCTCTTGCAGCATATTGTTTCCGAGCCAGAGCTCTCCAACCGATATCTCGTCTGTAGAAGCCACGCGGCCAGTTTACATGCTCCACAGCTTCGTATGCTCTATCTCTGGCCTCTTGAAGATCCTTCCCTTTAGCAGTGACACCAAGAACACGCCCACCAGTGGCAATGAAGTTCCCATCAGAGTCGAGGGCTGTACCAGCGTGGAAAATCTTCACATTTGGAGCCGCTTCCTCTGCTGCTTTGAGATTTCGAATCACTGTACCCTTTTCATAGCTTCCTGGATAGCCCTCGCTTGCCATCACTACAGTCATCGCGGATCCTGGAGACCAGTCGAGAGACACTCCGCTTAGCTCTCCTCTACACGCTGAGAGTAAGACTTCCGCCAAATCTGACTCCAAACGAACCATCAATACCTGAAATTTTATACATAGAGATGCAAACGCTTCAAGCTTAGAGTACGAGACCACAGTATGCAATCATTTCAAACGACTATAGATGGGTGAGACGAGACTGATGCGAATTAAAATAATTCCTATTATAGAGCAATCAACTGTCAAAGTTTTCCATTCCAGTCGAGGACATATTTACCAACAGCATCACTATAAGGATACAATACAGTAAGAGAATCATAAAAAAAAGACCAAAAGTAGAACAAGAAACAAGGAGCTGACGATTACCATAGAACGATGATGAGCTCTGTTGATTAAAACCCTAGTAACAAGTTTATTCACAATTTTTACCGGAACGAAATTTAACTAGTAGAATGACGGTCTGTGATTAACCATGGATGAAATAATTTTGAAATTTGAGGCGAGAAAAATAAACAAATAACAACAAAATTCAGAATTAGGAGTTGCTTTAGTACAATAAAGAAAATCTGATGGATAATTAAGGCAGGAATTGAGAAATAACTCAATGAACCATACGACTCGTTTTCTATATACCTACACGCACAGATGACATACATGTACTTGCACAACGATCTTTAACAATTTTCCGGAGATATATTGGTGTAGGAAAATAACATATGAATCTTACGTATTCATATTAGTTCAATGTAATACGTTAAGAAATTCAGCCCAAAAAAGAAGAAAAAGAAACACACGGAACAAAAAAAAGTGAGGGAGAAAGAGCAATAACTAGGACAAACCTGGCACTCAGGATCTCCAAAGCGAACATTGTACTCGATCAGCTTTGGTAATCCAGATTTGTTCTCAATCATCAACCCTGCATACAAAACCCCAACAAACTTGCAGCCTTCTGCAGCCATTCCCTTCACGGTAGGAAAAATTATTGATTTCATGACAACGGATTCTAGTTCTTTAGTTAAGATAGGAGCTGGAGAATATGCCCCCATTCCTCCAGTATTAGAACCGGTGTCGCCATCGCCAACTCGTTTGTGGTCCTGAGCAGATTCTAGAGGTATAGCATTCACTCCATCAACAATAGCGAAGAATGATGCTTCTTCTCCTTCTAGATATTCTTCAATGATGACACAACAGCCAGCAGAGCCAAAAACATTTTTCACAAGCATCGAATCAACGGCTTCAAATGCTTCATCCATTGTCATAGCAACAATAACACCTTTTCCAGCTGCCAAGCCATCTGCTTTTACAACAATGGGAACACCTTGAGCTTCGATATATGCTTTTGCAGCAGACGGATCAGTAAAAGTTTGATACTGCACGATTAAGAGGAAAACGTAACTAAATTTTAAAGTATTAGAAATATGCCTATATCGTAACCAGATAAAAATTGTAATGAACCTTGGCAGTTGGGATATCATATTTGACACATAACCGTTTCATGAAGTCCTTCGAACCTTCTAACGCAGCAGCTTCGGAAGAAGGGCCAAAAGTAGGAATCCCAGCCTTAACGAGATCATTAGCCAGACCAGCTACAAGGGGAGCCTCTGGTCCCACCACAACTAGTCCAATAGACCTTTCACGGCAAAAAGCAATCACAGCTGAGCTATCAGAGATATCAAGATCCTTCATACAAATTGCATCGCCCGAGTCAGAAATTCCAGCATTCCCAGGAGCACAAAACACAGAAACACAGGAAGGTGATCGTTTCAGGGCATAACATAGGGCGTGCTCCCTGCCCCCTCCTCCAATAACCAGCACAACTGTTTTTTCCTCTACAATGGCAATAGCAAGCAATAATAATAGATCCGATAACACAAACAGACAGTCATCTTTAAGCATTCCTTCCATCTATCAGATAGGCAATTATTGGTAAGAATAGCTAAATTTTAACAATGTGCATAACATCAAAATCTCAAGCAGATCGATGGCGTTTAAATTGAACAACATTCTATCTTTTATTCCAGGAAGCAGATTATGTAAAGTGGTACGAGATACTCCTTCCGTCCCCAAAAACCATGTCCTTATTTCCATTTCGGGCCGTCCCCCAAAACTATTCACTTTCAATTTTTGGACATGGACCCACTATAGTCTATAACAATACCTTTTATACTTTTTTAACATTACATATTTACTACATTTACCATCTAGAAGACTAGAACCCACCATTTAACAATCTCCCCAAGTCACTTATATATATTCCTTCTTAAAACCTCTGCACGTAAAATCGGGCAAGGTTTTTGGGTACAAAAGGAGTACTTGAATTCTCAATACAACATAATTGGAGAATATGACATGCTTTAACATTTCACGATATCACAGTTCTTCAAAGAACAATGTTAGCAAATTCCACCTTCTTCTATATGCATTATAGGAACACTCAGAATTTACCAACTCTTCATCAAAAACTGCCACCTTGAACAAATGTTGTCGATTTTTACCACCGTATAGTTTTTACCAAACAACAAATTGAATATCCTTAGGTACAATCAACATCGAGGAGAACTGGATAAGTAAAGTTATAAAAGAAAAGGTACCAGAAGTAGAGGAAGCCGCGTCTTTTGAAGCAAGGGTGTTATATACAGGCATAAGAGATTGATTATAATTCCTTCCAAAGCTACTACACCAACTATTCCCAGTAACCCATTTGATGGGTCTTGGGGTAAAAGTATTTGGTTTTGAACTGAGCATATGATTATGAACGTCCGAAAATTGAACACCAGAACCGTTGCAAAAACTGTGTGAACAAGCGAGGGCCATTCTTTTTGGGGACTAAAATAGCTGATTTTTGGATAGCTAGCGTCCCAAATGAAATGGGTAAGCGGAAAAGAGTGGAGCGCCCAACCGCGGCGCCAAGTGAAGAGATAAAAGCTGGCTTGGACAGGTCAGGGCTGACGGCGGACTCCAAGTAGGCAAGGCGGAGAGCGGACGGAAACTGAGTGAAGGTAGAGGAAAGAGAAAAGTGTTATTACCGGACAAAGTGTATTTTTTTTTTAAGAAAAATAATTGACTATTGAATTTTAAATAAAAAAAAAATTATATTGGGATGTTTAATTTGATATAAAAATTGTAAAATTCAAATAATAAATGATTAAATTATAGGGCCATTATTTGAAATACCCATTTTGATTTTGTCAACAAAAATCATAGCCACCAACTTAATTTACATAAATTATACCCACTTTTTAAGCTTTTGAACAAAATTACCCTTCTCTCTTTCACACTTTACATTTTTTATTTCTTTCACAACTTGTAATTTTCTTTCTCTTTCTCCCTCTATTCCCTTCTTATTTTTTTCATTCATCAAATTATACGAAATATAACTTTTTTTTTACTGAATTTATTTACTTTTGGTACCTATTGAACTATAAATTTAATTTTTTTTACTGAATTTTATATCTGGAACGAAAAAAATATTAAATTATTCTAATAGTTCTAACGAAATTACTAAATTGTTCCAATAGTTCCAACTTTTCGTTGGAACAGTTGGAACAATTTAATAATTTCATTCCAATAGCGTCAAAAATTACCAACGATGAGAAGAATGACGGAGAGAGTCCGAATAAAAAGAGCGTAAGAGAAAGAAAGAAATCAATATTCAACACTAAATGGAACAAAATGTGCACAAACCAAACAACAAGAAAAACACTAGAGATCTGATATTCAAAAACAAAAAAACAAAAAAAAACAAAAAAAAAAAACAAACAAGCACTAGAGAAACAATAACACTTCGATTCCATGTCTCCACATCACAAACTAGGAAACTAAATCGCAAGATCGAAGCAGTACCAAGGATCCTCCAAAAAGTAATAAAAATGGTTTACTAGAAAACAAATAGATTAAACCTTAATGGCATACTTCCTAGGGGGAAATACATCTCTTTCTTTTTTTGCTTTTCCATCTTCAAAGATGCCTGACGTTTGGTTAAACGGCGGCGGATGGCACGAGCCTTCTTAGGGCGGAGATCGAGCAGCAGATACTTCTTGTTCTTGTGTGCTTTTCTGAGGGCGGATTTTTACTGCTGAGAAAGGACGGTGAGAACCTGGGCAATCGACAGCCGCACGACCTTGATCTTCGATAGCTTGTTGGGGGCACCGCCGGTGACCTTCGCCACAGCTCCGCCTTCAAATCCTTCAGCTGCGCCAGCAAATCCACCTTGCTCTTCTGCCTCAACTCGTGCTAATTCTCGCCATTTCGCTCGAGGGATTGGGGGGCGAGCGCAGGGGGAGTTTTTGGGATTTCTAATAGGGTTTTCAATTCAGGAAATTGAAAGAAAAATTAGAGAAGGGGAAAGTAGAGAAGACCGCCGGAGTGGCTACGCCGAGGAGGTGGTGCCGACCACCGGCAGTCCGAAGAAGAAAGGGGAGAGAGGCATGGCGGCGGAAGATTGAGAGAGAATGAGAGAGTCGAGAGAGAATGAGAGAGTCAGGCAAGAGTAGAGAGAAGATATATCTAGATCTGAAAATTTGGGGAAGGGACTGAGGTGGGTTTCAATTGAAAAATAAGGGTATTTTTGTCCGAAAAATGAAAAAGTGGGTATAATTTATGTAAATTATCTTATGGGCTGCGATTTTATTTGGCTAAGTCAAAATGGCTATTTCATACCATTTTCACTAAATTATAATGCTTTAAAATCTTGAGAGAAATGGGTAGATTAGAATTAAGATTGAAAGATTTTAATCTTTGCTATTTGGAAATGATGAATCATTATCAATAGGACATTCCGAAATGAAACTTAGGTCATTATGAACAGAACGAAAATAGTACGTTTTTGCACGGCGTGTTGTGCTTATTTGAGGCTTCTCCTCCGTCTCAGACACCCCACGGTGCTCATCTACCCACGGTGGGCAAATTTAATGTGGACACACTTAATGTGTCACGTCTGTAATTTTTTTTTTAGGGTTTAGTTTTTTATGTTAGAGTTTAGTTTTTCTATAATAAGTTTAATTATTTTTTTGTAGGTTTTTTATTAACTTATATTTTCCAATGTCATGTCATCCGTTAGCACATTATGCATGCTCACGGTGGACATTGAAGCATTATTCTCTGAGTCAATTGAACACTACTTTCGTCTTATTTCTCTCTTTTTATATAATCTCTTTGTTCACAAATACTGCAATGGGCTATTTGTATCACAATTTAAAATAGTAAAAAAGTTGATAACATTTAAGAGAAATTAGTGACACAAACTTTATCTGACATATTGATATCTTAGAAACGATCCCCTACCCATGGTGGGCACATTAATGTGCCCACTGTTGATCTGGGCTATGTCACGTAAGTAATTTTTTTTTATTTAGGATTGATTTTTTTAGTAATTTTTGTTTGGTAAGGTATAGTATTTATGATATATCTAAATTAGTTTATTTATTTATATCATCATCACATCATTCGTGAGCACATTAAGTATGACTACTGTTGGCATTGTAACATTACTCATCGTTATGTATATGAATTTTTAATTTTTTCTATAAATACACGGACTTTGAAAGTTCAATTTTTTTCATAATTTGAACTTTCACTCAAATTAAATCTGGCATGGCAGCCGAAATTGTACACATGTGCTTATCGTCTGACAACTATAACGACATCGTCTTCAAATTTAATTTTTTATTCAAAACATATATTTTAATAATTTTACTACTTATGAGAATTAAAAATAAAAAATAAAATTGAAAAAATCCCCCATCTTCTCTCTCCTAAACTTATCTCCACTGGCGCCACCACTTGCCGCCCCAGCCTCCCCCCCCCCAACACACACACCAAAGTCTCGTTGATAGGTAGAGACAGTGTGGCGATGAACAGCCAATGTCATCAGGGTAAAGGGGTGAGGAGTAGCCACTCCTATAGAATGGACAGAGATAGGAAAGAAGAGAGTCTGTCTGCAACCAATTTGAGGAATATAGTACTCTTCGTGAACGGGGGAATGTATGTTAATTCAAGTATAAAGAGACCATAAATTTTTAAATAATCATTTCTTCAAACTGTATTCAATACAAAATTAAAAATGGCCTTCAGATATCAAACTTAAGTACCGAAACCATTTGATTTACCGTAGTTTATAAAGATTTTGAACTACTTAACAATTACCCGCCAATGGATGAGTCACAGAAAACCACGGATCTGCAGAGAGACATCACCTCAGTAAGAAGGGAAAGAATCGATATGCACCAACACCCAACCACAACATATAATATGAGAACCATTTCTCAAAATAAAACAGCATAGCATAGGGTGAATACAAACTAGTAGCAAAGCATCAATGGAGTTCCATATGCAGGTATTCTAATCATGTCTGCGCCTCTTCACATTGGCGAACGACTCCCAGTTCTTGTGATCAAGGGTGCTGATATCATCAAGCCTTGCTATAGCAAGTAAATATTGGGTGAGCTTTACAAGTTCCTGATCACTCTCTCGATTCGCATGGCATCTTTTAAACGGTTTTATAGCCAAACCATTTTGGGGATTCATCACAAAATTCCTCCGCAGATCATCAAACATTATCGTGTTTTTGTGGCTGTAGTACTGCATATATGTCAACAACAAGCTGATGTCAGGTTAATACTCCCCCAACATAAAAGTATGGCAAGAAAATTTTAGCAAAATAAACAAAGGGTCTAAAATCTGAAACAATATGCTGCATCTCTGTGTAAGTTACATCACGATCAACTCTTCCAACTCACAAAACCAGAAAACTGCCATTCTCAATTATCACGGTTCACGGAGCAAGATAATTAAATCGATTCACCATTTTGCCCTCAATTCAAAGTACGAGAAATTATCAACTTCTTAAATGAGCAGGTTTTTAAGTTTGTAAATCTAAAGACTACACATGAAATTTGGTCCAGTCATAACAACGATTTAAATTTAAAAAATAGCTCTTCCTACATCTTAATAATGTATATACTTAAACCAAGTCTTCTTTAAACTTATCAAAGATCAATTTATGTGAATTTATTTTGAATACCATTTTGGAGCTAATTAAAAATAATTTTATAATAGATGGCACAAAGCCCAGATAGGTTAAATTTAACTGGTATAATTCAGATTTTTTTTAAAAAGATTTAATGAGAGCTTATATGAAAAGAAATCTTTGGTGCCATGGACATTATTTTTTGGGTAATTAATTCGATGGGCCCTAAAGGATTTAAACAAGAACAAAATTAATTCATCTATTTACATATTAGAGCAATTTCTTTGAGGGGATTGAAAAAGAAAGTCCGATAAGACACACAGCAAGAATTTGAGAAATATTATTATTCATACTTTTAGTTTAATGATGCAGATAGCAGGCAGAATCTTTCACCCTATCGAAAATTTTAGTTTGAGAGGTAAACATATCAGGATTCAGGAGAAAAGCACTACAAGCGCATGCTAACAGACTCAGTTGAAGACCATTTTGGAACAACAAGCAATCAAAATTGGAACAATACTGTAGAAGGGGGGAATATGTAAGAGAAGTAATTCCTCTACACCCTAAACGGAGACACTGTTGGCTTCAATTGATGTTATAAGTTGTTTTTCTAGCTAATAAGCTAGCATGATCTTATGCTAATCAGTACTGGGAGTATTTAGAGAAATTAAGATAAACATTAGTCTACTAGTGTTTCCAGAATCAGCTATAACTAGATGTAAGAATTTGCTACTTTTGAAGAGTTTCAAGCACTCAAGAACCTTATAATTGTTCTGGAGAAGCTCAGATAGACACCCTCCAATTTTGTACTGTATTTGTTAACGTCAAATTATGTCAAGAAATAAAGATGTCAGATTGAGAAAACAGGTTTCAAAAATTTCAACTAAACTGTAATTGAGTGGGAGTTTAAAAGTGCTTCTTCAAGTTAACAAACACTAGTCATTAAACCCCTTTCTTGGTTTTTTAAAATTTGGGTGATCCTATTTGGTTAACTATTAATCAAATTTAAATCCAGGTTTTAAGAAACTAATGGTCTAAAATCATCATAATCTGTTAATCAGGAACAAGCTGCAGGTCTAAACCCGACAGCTGACAATGTCATACCCCATGTTCAGATCTTTGTTTTGGTGGGTGTGGGGAAAAGGGGGATATTCATTGAGCTTTCAGATTTAACAGCATAGAATTCACAAACCTACAACATAAGCAAGGGCAGTTCGTAATCCAAACCTCAGGAAAATGTGCCCAAATCAAGCCAAGCGGTTTGCAGTCGAAGATGCCACGAGTATCTGACTGGACGGTGATCATCGCCATATGATCAAGAAGAGCTGTAATTTTGTAGTTAGGATTATTTAGTACCCCAAGCTGACCCATCTTTAGTTCAACCCACTTCATGCTGCAAAAATTAAGTAAATTCATTTTAGTAACAATTCCTTCTATGAAATATATATAAATAGACTATGTAAAATTTTTTATATTTAAAATAATAAATAGAATAATATTTAATATAATTGCATTACACAATTTTACGATTTGCGGTTTGGTTTATATTTTGAAAAACTAAACTTGAACCATAAATCATAATTTTTGAAAAAGAATATGAAACTATTTTTTCTAAACCGTAAATCAGACGAACCGAACAAATAAAGTTAGGTCTGGTTTGATTTATGATTAAAATCATACTTTGAACACCCCTACACAAAAGCAGATAAATGATGATGATGAATATTATAATAACCTGGTCGCCGACCATATAATGATATCGTATTCCGCATACGCAGCCGAGAGAAACTCGTGAAGGTCTGTGATTCAATAAAACAATAATAAGACAAAATAAAATAGGCAATATAAGAATTTTAACAATAAACACTTACAAGGGCGCATGAGTTCTAAAGGATTCTCTGCTATAGACCGATGATCAAAAAGCGTATAATCTATATCCAGAACAAGCAATTTTTTTCCTTGACGACAAGGGTTTCGAAGTTCAATCTATGAAAGCAATGAAAATAATCATCATCTCCACAATTATAAACAAAATCTTGACATAGTAGCATTCTGTTTAAGAGCAATTGCAATTGTTTAATCCCATAGGAACAGTTGGATAAAGTATACTGACTTTGTACTGCTTAATACGGCGGCTTAATTTATGCTTATTGACTTCTTTGTCTTTAATGTCCACAACTTCATCCTGCCCGATTTCAAAATCATCAACGATCTCCGAAGATTCAATTGGATCTACAATTATATCATCTTCAACTGTACTGCAAAAATCTCAAAGTGTCATATATGATATGTCTCTCTCAATATTCACAAACAACTATTTTGAGATGTTTACATGCAATCAACTTAACTTCTTTACTCACTTGAGATAGATGGAAAAACTACAAGGACCAGAACAAAAAGACTACGAGGAATAATGAAGATATAACATGAAACAACATTCATTTCATAAAAATAAAAAGAAGGATAAGTAAACATGTTGCAATACAGATCTAAAACATTTAGAAATATAAATGCCAATTCCATTATAATTTATTTAACGGCACGTGGAGCTGCTTATATAGACCGGAAGGACACTCCAACATGAAGACCTTTTAATATTCTTGCCACCAATTTCCATCAAACAAAACCATCACAAAATTTATTTTCCTTCCCAAAAAGAATCAAAACAATGGAATGCTAAAAACACTTTTAGATTCAAATTATGCTTTTCTTGGTTATTTTTTCATGTAAGATCCAGATCTAATGTTGAAGAATGATTTTGAAGGTAAACAATAATAAGAGTTATCCATGTTAGAACCCAAGCAGCCTACATAAATCTAGTTAAAAGGCCTCCACACATTCCCTAGTTCTCACCTAATGCCTATCAGCAATAGATCTTCTAACATCTAGCATAATTGGCTATAACATTAGATGCTAAACGTGCAGATGAACAATCCTTCATGATATTCTATTTATTAATAGTAAGTAGCCTAGAAAAGTCCTCGTCTTCAACTACATTTTATGCGTAAATGTACATTAACACTGACCAGAACCCATCTAAGAGACCATAAATTCTCTAAGTACTCGCATAATTCATCTAAACCTAGAAATTTAAAAAACCAGGCGAAATAGTACCCAATCATGGTCATCTTGAGAGATGATTTCAGGGGAATCTGAGAGAGAAGCAGAGAATCGTCGGCGAGTTTGTTGCCGACTTTAGGGTAGAGAAGTTTCTGCCTTTTGGGGAGCACCTTCGTGGCCTCGCATATCCGACGCTTGAGTTCACCCACCGTGTCGTCGCCACACACTCTGATGGTGTGCTCCTTCCCGCTCCACTTCACAATCAGCGTTAGCTCCTCCTCCGTCAGCGCCGACACCGCCACAGCGGAGGCGGACGACGACGTCTCACTCGCCATTCGAATTCTAGGCTTATGTGAACAGTTACGTTTGGCCACTAGAGCTCTACACAAGTTCTAACGGAAGCCTGACTATTGACTTGCTTTGCAATCAGTTTCGAGGTCAGTCAACCTTGACTCTGGCTTTTGTCGACTCACGATTAACGAACTCGAGCTTGATTTGTCAAAATGTTTGAGCAGAAATAAGCATGCATGACCATTCTTGTAGAAATCAGTAATTTATTATTTTTCTCATAATTTCATTATTATTGTAGTATTAGTTATTCTTGGTTATTAGAAATATCGTTTATTTCGATTATTGAAGAGATTATAGTTATTTATGATTTAGATATGACTTATTTAACTATGTCGAGAAAATTCGTGTAAGCTAGGTTTAGCCGGTTTGGGTCGAACCGCTTTGAGCCCATTGGGCCAAATGAAAATATCGACCCAAACGATTTTCGAGTAGTTTTTTTGGCAGTGCTAGTGAATAAATGTTGTAATATATCAGGTCAAATTGACTCATCCTAAGTCCGACATGCTTTTAATCAAATGAGCTTAAACAATTTTTGACATCCTTATCGATAGTAGATAGTTTTGAATTGTTAAAAGTGAGTTGAACTAGTTTAGTCCTGAACGGGCCCGTTATTGACGGACACACGCTCGATTCAATTGCTCATAGGGGCTAAGCTGGCGGTCTATGTCATGAAATAGGTTTCATCTGATTCTACTTTCAAATAGTCGAAAAAAAAGCTCAAATAGTCTCCTATTGAGCTATTTTATTTTTTTAAAAAAAGCTTAACCCAAGTTTGACACACTAAAGCAATGAGTTTAGGCCGAGCTAGGCCTATAAACTCATTGGAGTTGAGCTAGTATGATATTTTGCATTATTATAATTTAAAAAAAATGTTCATTCCATTGCTTTGCGAATATCAACTATAGATGTCGAATCACTTGATTCATTCCTTTTGCATTCTCAATCTATTTTAGTTGAATTTCATTCTCGTGTACCAGTCATCACCTAACTATTTTTAAATTTCACTCGTGAATATGTGAATGAGCTCGTTTGAATGAGCTATGCCATCAAATGCAATTTAAACCTACAAAATTTATTTATAATAATAACCGAGCTCAGTTGCTATTTTTTTTTTTAATTTTTTTTTCAATTTTATTAGTATGACATGTTTGGTAGCCATGATTAGGCCTGATTAAAAGCTTATCATAGCTTATCCAACTGTTTGGTAGACGAGATTCGTAATCAAAACGGCCTGTGATAAAAGTTGGGCCGGAGACGGATTTCACTGTTCCTCTTTTGTAATGGAAATCACGGCTATGAGGTGTGATTACATAAATCTGCAATGAATAGTAGCTGATTTCTCCCAAAATACCCCCCATTTTGAAATACGCTCATAAATTATATCTCCAAAAATTCTCTCTACGCGGTCAGCAATGAGCGGAAGAACAATAAAATAAGAAGACGACTTTCTACTACTGAAGAACAAAGGTTAGTCGACTTCTACCAGTGAAGTAGGTCATCTTCTTCTGTTAAGGATTTCTTCGTAAGAAGTGAAGTCTCCCTCCAGATTCAAAGAGACTAATTTTTCTTGCAAGCTATATTTGCGTCGATGCCAGGCTACAATTGCGAAAATTAGAATCACTTCCAAGCTCTAATCTGTTGAATATGTGTTTTTTTTAATATATATTACAGATTTTGAGAATCGAAGGGCCACCCTCTGCTTCCGCTTCGGTTTAGGTTTTAAATTGGGAAGGCGGTAGATTGATTAAAGCTTGTAGCAACGCTAATTTTACTAATATCCGAAATTCATCTCAGGCAAGCATCCTCTTCTCCATTTCTTGCGCATAATCCTATCTGGAAGTGTTGTTTTCTCTGCATTTCTTCTTTTTTCTATTTCTCTGCTTTAGGTTCTGTAGTTTATTGCTCACCTAATTCATTTTGGATTCAATTTTGTGGATTAATTGCTCTTTTGTCATAACAATAATATCTTGTTGATATTAGGATAACTTTTTTTTTCCTGAAAATGGTGGATACTGGAATCGACAATGCAACCCTCTGCTTGCTTATTAAGGAAATTATTAGAGCTTATCGACACCCTTTCTGCAGAATCGGTTTGGATTTATAGCTGGAGACCCTCGATTTCAAGCTCTATGCGTTAGGTCGTGTTCTTCTTTTCTCTGCTGCGTAAATTTTAGGGCAAATTCTGAAATCTAGCTTCATCGACAATTATGGTTTGGGGTATGTAAAATGCTAATTTCTACAAGGGTAATTTAGAATTTCAGCTTTTAGTCATAAACATATTCTTACCTACCAAACAAGAACTCCAGGATATGTACAATTACTATCTTGGCCACCAAACAATGAGATTGAGTTATAATCTCAATCTGGGTGAGATTATAATCACACTTCTAATCTGATCATGGCTTATCCATCATGGCTACCAAACATGCCTGTACAGTATACCATTTTATTTATTTATTTATCAGTATTTAAAGTGAACACGCAGTAGTGCCAAATGTTCAACTCTGTTTTAAACTGGACTCTAGTAGTTGACCCCCAATTTTGTTTACTCCAATCGGTGGGGGGCAACGCTGGAGATACTGATTCTGTTGTTGAAATGGCGCCAAAGAAGCAACATAAGAAACATACGGCGTCGTCTTCATCGAAGGGGAAACCCGTCTCCTCCAGCGGTCCCAAACTCC
>CM038120.1:21424268-21504466 GCA_001642375.2 Mentha longifolia | reverse complement strand
TAGTGACTTTTCTGGCACGCTTTTCCATGCTCATTGATGATGAGTTTTAAGATGGATTTTTGAAGAATTCTTTCTTTTACGGGATACTACGACAGTCATAGTATCCCGTAAAAGAAAGAATTCTTCAAAAATCCATTTAAAACCCATCAACGAGAAGCGTGGAAAAACATGCCAGAAAAGACAAAAAAAAAATGTGTCATTTTATATAAATGGAGGGAGTATATTTTTTACAGGATTCAATTCTCGCTGATATTTTTTTTCAAGATCAACAATTGTCTTGAATCTTGATAGACAATATAATTATACCACCATGTTGTGTTTACTTTAACATAAAAAAGAATGTATAAAAGAGTATTTTTTACCACTTCATACAACAATTTACTTTTATATATAAAAAATAATGTTAGACTACATAAAAGTTTGGATAACTCATAATTTTATCTTTTACCATTTTATAAATAATATTCCCTATCCATTTATTTGTTTTAAAGTAAACAATAATCTAAGCATTTATATAAATCTATTATTCTTTGGATCCATAATATATATATATAGATATATATATTCTCATATTAGTATATTGCACTCTCCATCGGTCCGTCCCACTAATTATATCTTATTTATTAAATATATATGAAATAAAAATAAAAAAGTAATACACTGTTAACGGGGCATGGAGGTATTTTCTTCTTTAACTACGTTTGGTACATGAGATAACTAAGATAGGCCTAGTTAACTCGGGGGAGAAAGGGGAGTGAGAAGTAGGTAGTTGACTAGTTCTAGACTTTTTTTTTCTTTTCTATTTGTATACTTTTTATTAATATATTGATCACATTAGTTATTTAAGAATTCAAAATGATTCACTCAAAAAAAAAAAAATCACATACATATTTCTAAGAAAAATAAAAAGATTAAAAACCAAAGTGATAAAGGGGATGTAATTCAGCAAAACAAAAAAAATAGTAAAGCTAAATATGTACTTATTTCTTTTAAAAAAAATATTAAGGGCTTTTTTGTTTTTCCTTATATCTTCTATTTTAATCCATGCTTAATCTTACATACCGAACATATAATTTACGTTATCTTACTTTTTAATCATATCTACCAAATACTAATATAGATAATTTATCCCACTTCTATCCTACTATATCCTAACTTCTAACTTCTAATTAAGGGAGCGGCTACTTTGAAGGAAATAAAATAATTTAAGATAAAGGGATGAGTAATGGAATTCACATCTCAATCAAAGATCAGAGTACGAACCTACTATGAATATTGGGATATCCCTAAGTTACAACTTACAACAAAGTAAATACTACACTTGTGTATAAGAGATTATGTTATAATAAAATTAAACGCCTCGTAATTTTGACGTCCCCCTTCAATTGTCCAGTTTGACTTATTGACTTTTTGGCACGCATTTCCACCGAGCCGGGAAACGAGTTATAAAATATAATTTTGAAGTATTGTTTTTTTTACGGGATACTATGACACTCATAGTATCCCGTAAAAGAAACAATACTTCAAAATTATATTTTATAACTCGTTTCCCGGATAACTCGTTCCCGGTTCGGTGAAAATGCGTGTCAAAAAGTCAATAAGTCAAACTGGACAATTGAGGGGGAGGGAGGGAGTACTTGTATAACTCTGAAATAGATGCGGAAAACAAGAGCTGAGTTAGGCTGAAAGAAAATACAGTACTAATTTTCGTTGGTCGGAAGCAGACGGAGATGTTATCCCACACAGCTCTCATTTCATGCATCTACTCGCGATCGCTCCGCCTTTCCTTCCACGCGCCGCCGTCTCACAACCTCCATGCCGGCGCCTTTTGCTGTCTTGAGAAGAAGAGCAGGCTGGGACTCTCGCGGTCACCGGCAGCCCTCCCTTTCGACCTCTCCCCTCCTCCCATCGACCTCGACCCGCTGGTAAGCCACATCCACTTCAATCGACTAACACTTGACCATTCGTGCTGAATTAGGTGAACTCACATTTAGTTAATTTCTGTTTTCAACGTTCCGACGGTGTTTGCTTTTCAATCAAAAAGCTGATAGTTTAGCATGTGGTAATGATGGATTATTCTCGAATTAGTTGGGTGGAACTTCTGAAAATCACGAAGTTTATTTACTAATTTTTCTCATTGTTGCCATCAGTTTGCAACTCTGATTGATGAATTTACAGATACCAATGAATTATACCTGTAAAATTAGACTGGCTTGGTTAAGTGTTTTTTGTGTTTTTAAACTCTGTTCCTTGAATTTAGAAAATATTGAACTAATATACTGTATATTACTATTTTCCTTTCTAGTAGCAGTATATTCGTTATGCTAAAGTTTGTATTGTTCGTTGTTTGCTTAGTGCTATTTCTTAGTCCTTGTTTCAAGAGCTACTACAATGTTGGTCCTTTTTTTTAGGAGATAGAGACTTTTACTGAAGAAGATGGATCAATAGATACATACGCCAGTGCAGATGAGGCATTGGATGCAGTTGACAATGGTGCAGTGGTATGTAGATGGGTTCAAATAATTTATATCATTTTTCATGTTGATAACTTGAGTCCTAGCCATTGGAAGTATCATATAAGTAGATGGAATGTTTTCATTCAACTGCTCGTAGATTTTCCAAGAATAGTTGTTCACTCTTGACTTATGTAAGCAAGTAGGAGAATTATAATTGAGTTGATATCGTATGATATATACTATATAGCTTTTACGATGCACAAGCTGTAATAGTGTGGTCCTATAGCGTTGATATTTTTTTATCTGTTAAGCTTGTCTCTTTTTGGTTCTACTTACGTAAGCAGTATTTTATGCATGCTTTATGTTTTGACTCATATTAAGTTTATTGTATAAAAATATAAATCCTGCTTTCTTTTTTAAAATGCTCCTCACTTCAAAGACGCAGGTGCCTGCTCCTCATGACTTGTGCTTTGTATGTGGTATGTGGACTCACAAACACTTGCACTATCCATCTTTAGTAACTATTAGTCTCTTATTGTACCGCAGCACATAAGATATCTTAATAGAAGTATGGCCATGATATATGTTCATTTTGACATTCACACGTACTGCCTTGTGGAGAAACAGTGCCATCAGCAGCATTCCCGGGAGCTACTTTCTCCTTTTACCTTATATGCCTGCTAAATGACAGAATTCTCTTGAATTGAACTGATTTGTAATTTTGTTTGTCATCTTTTCATTATGTGTAGCTGCTTTAACCTGCTGAGTATTGTGCCAAATGAGTTTTCTCCAATCAAATTATGTTCTCTTGATTAATGAATTTTTTGGGGGGTTTTTCATGGATGGCTAGGTTGTGGATCTTTCAGATTATGGCCGAATAAGAGGTAACCCTCGTTTCAACTATATTTTCTTTTGATCATTAATTTGAGATGCTGCTCATTTTCCCCGTGAGATTTGGAACTCATAAAGTAATCAATTGTATGATGCATGGCACATTAACCAAAAGAATAAAATATTAGTTTTTGATAGCGTGTCTATTATTATTATTATAATTTAGAATATTAATTATTAGTTAAGGTTATTATTATTTATCTTAGATGGTTAGTAAATAAACATATTTTCTACATATGGTTCTAACGATATTCTGATATTATAATATTCTTCTGGTGATATGAGACTTAGTCAATCTTAATCTTTACAAATTGTGGAGTTTTATGTATGTTCATCTCAGTAGAATCAATAAGATTTAGTCAATCTTAATCAGTATAGATTCTGGAGTTTTATGCATGTTACCCAGAAACGTGATATGAATTTTCTTAATGATGTTGCAATATCTATAATATTCTTCTGGTTATATAAGATATACTCTATCTTTTATTTTTGAGAAGGAAGATATAGTCAATCTTAATCAGTATAGATGAGGAGTTTTATGTTTGTTCATCTCAGTAGAATCAATAAGAGTATAGATTTTGGAATTTCATGTATGTTCACCTCTGTGGAATCATTTAAAAAGTATTGGGGTGAAAGTTATACAATAATTAGTGTGCGAAAATTGTTATTCTATTCATCCTTGAATGTTGGCTCCTGTAAAGTCAGTGGGGAAGATCGTATTCAGTTTCTTCACAATCAAACCACTGCAAACTTTGAATCACACAGTGAAGGCCAGGTAGTTCGTCTGCGTATTCCACATTCTTTCACTATTTAAAAATACACTTCTTTTTTGATGTAGTGATGATTGTTGATTGAATTTTATAGGGATGTGACACAGTTTTTGTGACACCAGTAGCTCGAACTATTGACATTTCGCATGCATGGGTCATGGTAATCCCGATTTAGTATTGTCAGATACTTTTATAATTTTTCTATAAAACTCTTCCAAAGTTTTATAATCAGTTTTTATTATCTGCACGTTACGTTAACAGGAAAAAGCAATTATACTGGTGGTCTCTCCAAAGACATGTGGGAGCATAATTGAAATGCTGAATAAGTATGCTTTCAGTTGTTTCCCTATGGTTTAAACACATTTACTGCATCTTTCTATTACCTTTTGATTAAATTCTTTTGTTTTTAGCCCATTTTGGCTTTAGTTCCCAGGAATCACTTATGGCTTGACCTTTGAAAAAAAAAATACAATTATGACGCGAATTTTTTCTGCTTTTACACTTGAGGCATGGTAGCAAAATTCAACTGACTGAAAGATGACGGGTATTGACTTTGCCACTTAATCAACAAACAATGTTATTCGGTATAAGATTCCAATGATCCTCGTCATTTTTCCATTACCAAATTTTGCTCCTGTGCCACACAGAGCAATGTTTGGGGCCATATTTGTGTTATCTCAAAAGGTCAAGTTACAAAGTCACGGTGGGTTAAACGCCAAGCCATAAGTGTGATAACAAACACTAGTTTCCACTAAAACTAGCTTTGTTTCAGAATACGCATATCCTTATTCATGTTCTCGTTTCTTTTCCTCAATAATAGATTCTTTATAAGGTTATCCACTCTGCACTTATAATTAAGGTCTAAATAGCAAATAATCTCTCAAAAATTGCCACCTTGGAGCAAAAACAATCCCAACAAAATGTTAGGCGCTGCGCACCCGCAGCTGTCTCTTTGTCTCTCTTCTGGTTTTCATGGCATAATTTGATGGAAATGTGCAGAACCACTTCATTTTTAGAAAGAAAACTGAAAGATGGTGATGACGAATTTCCACAAACAGTACGAGCCGCTTTACGATTGTCGCAATTGGCTAACTGGAGAATTGAAGAATAATTTTTTTGCAAGAGTAGGGGAGACTGCCTCATCAAGCTCGGATTTGCTGGATTCAGATTGATATCCAACAAATTTGCTGAAAAGAAATGACAGTTGAAATCGACTCTGAGCATAACTCATGTGTCACGAGGGCGAAGAACTAGAGAGAAAATTGGCAGCCTTTGTAGGTGAGAAGGAATAAATTCTGATCAGTTAAAGGAAACAGAAATCATGACTGCAAAATTTCAAGTCATCGATCAGCTTGAAGAAATTATAGAAGACCTAAAAGTCTGAGTTGGAGCTTAAAGAATATGAGAGCTACTGAAGTTAAACAACAATTATTGAATTAGTTGATTGAAAGGATGATTTATTGGCTAGGTATCTTATGTTGTCATAAAAAGGCTTCTCTCATTGTTCAGATCTTGTTGCAGGAAGTGCTTTTGGTAATGGAATTATGAATGTTTGAATTCTCGGAGTTGTATGTAATTACAAGTCACTGTGGTTTTTAATTTGATCCTGTGAAGAAGTTTATTTCGATTGCAACTGCCTTTTTTTTTAGTTTGGACTGAAGCATGCTTATTGGACTGACTCGGAAGGCTCTCATGTGGGAATTGGAAGTGCCATGAAAGGAGAAGAGAGATGCGGAGAGAGAGAAATGGAAGGGAAAGATGTTAAAAATGGTGGTAGGTGGGTCCAAAAAAAATAGAAAAAGCAAAAAGTTATTTTGTTTTTCTGATGGTGTCTCTGCAAACCATTAGCGGATGGTTTTTTGCACCACTTCTATAGGGGGCTGGCAGCGACTAATGTTTTATAGGGTTGTTTTTGCTCCGGGGTAGCAACCTTAAGGGCTTATTTAACTAATCTAATTACACTATGAAAATAACATGAAGCAAATAACTTTCTGTGATAGGTACATATTTTTCTCCGACAAGGTGGAAATTCAGGATATAACTAAACAGACCAGCATGTGTGCATTATTGGGTCCTAAAAGCAGCAAAGTATGTGTTAGTGGTAAATTTTCGATGGTTGAGGTCTTATATTTCCTGATTATGTTTCTTTCTTACACGTCGTTTCTGTCTTACATGTGATTTGGGGGCAGATAATGGATGAATTAAATCTAGGAGATCTTGTTGGAAAGCCATATGGCTCTCACAAGCATTACAGTGTAAGTTTTCATTCTGTGGAATTTGAAGTACTGCCATGTTTCTTTCCTAATTTCCATATTAAATCTAATGCTTCTTGTAATTTCAAGGTGTGTGCATTAGTATTAGGTCTAAACATGTATTCTTTTGGTATTGAGAGTTTAATAATTGTGTATTTTTTAAGTCCTGGAATATATAGTACTTATTGGTTATGTGAAAATTCTTGTAGACTTCTGAAGCTTTGTCACTACCTTAAACATGGTGTATTGTCCTTGGCTAGTGTCCGGTTTTTGTTCTCGAAAACGTCACTCCTTTATTTTTTTTCTCTATATCAATAAAGATCGTGTAACTTTTGTTAAGTCATTGTTTCAAAAAATAAAAGAAAAAACTTTTGTAAAGGCATCTATGGCACGTAGATGACTTTGTAGTTAGTTACTAAGATGCCACTAGGTCTGGCTGGCTCTTACATATTTCTGCAAATTTTGATCCATGCCACCATTAATAGTGGCAGGAAATATAGCAATATAAGTTGGAGTCTTTGAAAATTTAATGATTATGAGGCTTGTGTTAGATGATTACTGCTACATGTGTTGGCTATGTTATTCTTTCTGAGTTGTTTTTCACTTCACGAGTGTGTTTCTGTACTTCCTATTGTTATGCAGGTTAATGGGATGCCATTGACTGTGGCAGTAGGAAGTACCATTTCAGTGGATGGCTTCACGTTCATGATGGCTCCTTCTGCTGCAGAATCTGTCAGAAAGGCTCTTATGGATCGAGGGGCAGTTTCTATGAGTCCTAGTGCTTGGGAGACATTGAGGATCCTTCAAGGTGTCATAAATCTTATCTATCCACGGTTCTTAGCATTTCAGATTCTTGAATTTTCTAAATTGCTTGTAACATTATCCAAA
The DNA here is from genome assembly GCA_001642375.2 of Mentha longifolia. Classification (NCBI taxonomy): domain Eukaryota; kingdom Viridiplantae; phylum Streptophyta; class Magnoliopsida; order Lamiales; family Lamiaceae; genus Mentha; species Mentha longifolia. The sequence continues at coordinate 21,497,209 of CM038120.1, read as the reverse complement.
CTGCTTCTGCCAGAAATTATTCTTTTTGTGGTACATTAACCTTTGATCTTATGGAGTCACTAACATCATTAGACACCTGTAGGTAGACCAGCTCCTGGGAAAGAACTGACTCAGGAATATAATGTTTTAGAGGCTGGTCTCTGGAGGGCTGTTTCTTTGAATAAAGGTTACCTACAGAGATATTCTTTGTGTGAAGAAGACATTGGTCATCCAACCTATATGTTGAGCGCGGGACCTTTACCAAGTTATTGTGGGGCACAAATATCATCACTGTGGGCCGTTATGACAATTGGCTACTAAACGTGGACCACAAATCCATACCGGTTTACACGTCTACACATGAGGTTCTACGTTTGTGACCCACATTGATTGGTAAAGATTTTGTGCTCAACATATAGGTTGAATGACCCTCTCCCTCCCTCCCTCCTGTATATGGTCTTTTAAAGGATTATAGGCTACTATAATAATTTAAAACAAAGTTGTTGTTTTGCAGGATGTTATAAAGGACAAGAGACCATCGCAAGACTTATAACTTATGATGGAATCAAGCAGACATTATGGGGCATTCGTTTATCATCTCCAGTTGTAGCAGGCAGCATTATTACTGTAGGTGGGAAGAAGGTAATATAAAATCTCTCTCAATGTCATGGAAGTCCTGCTGCTACTAAATAGCCCATTTTGAGTTTCGAGTTGAAAAATGATGCCGTTTGAGCAAGCGTAAACACCTGCATATTTTAGTGCAAACATCTAAAGATATTGAGGACTGTATATCTGGTGCATTATTCTGTGCTGTTGTCTGCAACTTATGAACCTGAATGAAGTTGTGGTAATTAGAAAACTCTTTTACATTACAGGTGGGTACATTGACTAGCTACACAGATGGTACAAAAACTTCTGGGCCTTTTGGACTTGGGTATATTAAGAGGAGGACGGCTTCGGAAGGGGACTCTGTAACTGTTGGAGACGGTGTTGTTGGGACACTAGTTGAGGTTCCCTTCCTTAAGGACCAACGTCCACCATTGAAAGCCTAGTTCAGTAACTACAGGCTTCCTTTTTGAATTGTGTATTCATGTTCCTTCTCTTGAGGTATTTTATACATAGCTTTTTGCACAGCAGAAAATAATGCTATATTGAGTTGGCTTATTATAAGGAAAGATAATTGGCCCAGAATGAAGTGAGAATGTAAGTGGTGGATCTCTCACGCGTTGTTGATTTTCATATGAAGTTGATTGCTCCTTTTAGTTATATGCAGTGAAACATCACGTCTGATTTATATCAAGCCAATTTCTTGAAGATCATCAGGTAATGCATACTTTCCATCTTTGAGGAATTCAGCATTTTCTTCAACGGGAAAATGATTCTTTATGTGATAAATGTGTAGAGTATATACACAATTATACAATACCTACCACTCGAAACTAAGAGAGCCGTTTCTCCGACTCAACTCCCCAACACCATGTGTCTACTTATCTATCTCTTGATTCAAAATAGAGTAGCTTTGGAATATCCTTTTAACGATGGGCATGGAAACTGCTCATTAGTCCAATGATGAAGAACTTTCTTCTAAAATGTTTACTATCTGCACCCGTTGATCGTTGCTGAGTTCAGCTGGAAAATCAACCAAGAACTTGAGTCTGAGGTTTCCTCTTTTAGCTTGTTTTGAAATAGGCATACCTTGTCCAGGTATGATCTTCTCGTATCCAGGATATATGATATCATCTATCGACACTGTCATGTGCCCTCCGCCTAAAAGAGGGATCGGAGTGGTGCATCCTGTGAGAGCTTGAACTAGAGGGACCTCGACTCCGAGCTCCAAATCATTTCCATCTCTTTGGAATAAAGGATGCTTTTTCTCATCAATGGAAAATATTAAGTCAGCTGGGAGGGTCCCTGGCCTTTCGTCTCCCTTCCCTTCAAATGTGATCTTCGTCCCCTTCTTCCATCCCGGCTGCACTTGGATTACTAGTAGCTCTTCCTCTTCGACGATTAACCTGTCATCAACTTCTTATGTGCTTTTAGTTTATGTTATTCCATTGAAGTAGTTAGTTCATTTACTGTTATTACGTGGCAACTAGACCCATACTTTCTGAAGAAAAGTAGTAAACGTTTTGGGTCTAGTTGCCACGTGTCACCTAATAGTCCGGGTGTACGTATAGTACACCCGCACTAACAATAGATTTCTGCAAACATTAGATCCCAAAAGCCAGAAGCATCGTACCCTGAATCCGAGATGGCATCTCTTGTGATCTTGATCTTCTTGACACATCCAAGGCACAATTCCTCAAGGGTGCATTCTATCTTCTTCTCGATGGGCGGAGGTTTTACCCGAGCTGCTGATTGCGAGAAGAAAATAGGGGTGCTGCATCTCCGGCTTGCTACTTTTGAAAGAGCGATTTCCTCTGCAGACGCGGTGGGTGTTGTTGCCGTGACTCCTCCAGACGAAGCATAGAAATCGACATGAGGGTAAGGAGGAGGCACGTTTCTTTTGATTGTATTCGTGGGGCTCATTGTTCGGCTCGTTGTGCGTGAAATGAGCGTTGGATGGGAAATGTGGAACCCGTTGCCTTTGTCATTCTCTTGGGACTTCTTCTTCTTGTGCTTTGGCTTACGATCGCCATTAACTTCGCCCGTGTTGTTGAGGCTATCTTCTTCTCTTTTCTTGAGGCTGAGAGTCTGAAATTCGTAAAACTATATATTTATGAGATGAAGAAAAGGAAAATGAATGAATGTGGGTGAAGAGATGGTTCTTACCCTGTAGGCTTCATTGATGGAGAAAAACTTGGCCTCCGCTTCGGATTTGTTGGAAGGATTTCGATCGGGATGCCATTTCATGACCAGAGATTTGTAAGCTTTACAAATCTCTGAGAGGGATGCAGACTTTGGAATTCCAAGAATGCTGTACAAGTTTGATGTTTGTGACTTCGAAGAATCTCCCATCTGCAGGGAGAAAATCGGGCGAGAGAGGAAATGGAAATGAAATTTGCAGAGAAAGGAAAGAAAGGTAAGAAAAATAAAATGTTATGTTGTGTTGTGTTAAGATGGAGAGGATGGAAGGCAAAATCAATTATTATTAGCAAAAATGCCACCATGGAGCGCTTTATTAGGAGGCATTCTGAGGCATCTTTGGTTCAATCCCTAAAACAACACCAAAATAATCTATCTATGCCTATAACAAAAGAGTATTATTTCACAATATTGGGTTTGCCTACTATGCCTTTTGTATATCTTTAAATTATGGACGATATTGTAATATAATAAATTGTGTTTATATTAAACTAACAAAATATATTATTTACATAGATATTTCTTATAATTATCTCTTTGGTTAAATACACGTAATGGTCCGAACTTTGACTTATACGATTATTTTATGGTCTTGAACTTTTAAAAATTACTACTCTGTCCGTTCAGTTTATATAGAGATAGTTGACTATCTTTTTGTGAGACATAAAGGCAGTCAACTATCTCTTTTTTAAACGGGACGAATGGAGTATAAAATTAGTTTGAAATTTGACCCTCATAGTGATTTTCCAAACTTTAAAAAATGATAAAATTGACCTTAACTTGGATCCCATAGTGAATTTATGATCACGCAATGAAATCCGACAACAGAAAATAGACATATACGCATGTTTGTTGATTTGTTCAAACGAGATCAAACAACTCTAATTAATTTAAACTCTTATTAAAAAAATCATATTATTTGTGCCAAATGACTTGTCAGGGCGATTTCTCACTAGATCAGCTGGCTTCTTGCCTTTGTAGCGGCAGAGTGAGTGGCTCATTGCTGCTTGAACAAATCTCTCAGAAGCACTAGCATTGGCGTGAGCCTGTGAAGACGAACCACTGAAACAGATTCTTCTTTTGCAAGAAGGCGCGTTACGGCAACTTTTCGATGACATTAATTGCGTGAGACGATTTATTCTTAAGTATTCATTCCCTTAATGGTCATCATATAACTCACAAGTTGGAAAATAAAATTAGGACTTCAATTTAATCTATAAAAAAGGAAATTTCACTATTTGAAAAGTAACACAAGGATAAGAAACCTCGAAGTATATGTTATTCACAAACAAGCAAAAGCAATTTGTTTATCCATCCTATAATAAACTAAACAAGAATCCCTATTGCTCAAAATCATCACACAAGAACAATTTACAAGTTGGAATTGTGCAAACTCCTTCCACCATTTTAAACATATATCACAAGTTCACCATCATATCCCTGTTGCAAAAGGAGCATAGAGTGGCCTATCTAGAATATGAGGCACCTCAATATCACCTTCCAACATTCTCAATGCATCCAAAATCGTTGGCCTCAAAGCCACCATCAAGTGAGCACACAATATCCCAACTCTCACAAATCTCTCCATCACCATCTCCGGGTACCTTTCATTCAACAACGAACGATCCAACACTTCCTCGATCTTCCCGGCTTTCACCAACGGCCACACCCAATCCGTTATCAAAACCGTTGACGAAGAAAAATCAAGCGCCTTCCTCCCACACATAACTTCAAGAACCACTATCCCAAAACTATAAACATCGCTCTTTTCAGTGAGATGCCCATACAGAGCATACTCCGGAGCCAGGTAACCATGTGTTCCTGCTATTCTCGTCGTGAGATGAGATGCCCCGTCTTTTCCTCGCTTAGCAAGCCCGAAATCCGCCACCCTAGCCCTCATGCACGAATCAAGAAGTATGTTTGTCGGCTTGATATCCCTATGGTACACCGGAGGGTCCACACCATAATGAAGATACACTAAAGCATTAGCCACATCCAAGATCACACTCTTCCTCTGCGCCCAACTCATCGCATCCTTCTTCCTCTTCTTCGGGAACAAATGCTCGCCTAGATTCCCATTTGGCATGTAATCGTACACGAGGTACTTCTCCGTCTCCCTTCTGTTGACACAACACCCTCGGAGAGGAACCACATTCCTATGCCTCAAACTACTGATGATCTCCACTTCGGATATAAACTCCTCATCGCCTTCGAACTCATTATCCACGAGTTTCTTCACTGCAATCAAACTCCCATCAGCTAGCTTCCCTTTGTACACACCTCCAAACCTACCTTTCCCAATCAAATTCTTGGCTGCAAAATTATCTGTCACTCTCTCAATCTCTCTGGCCTCGTACCACAACGAGTCCGCCTTCGGCCTCCAATTCAGCAACGATCTCTCTTCCTCGGACTCAAACTCCTCTGAACTTGAAACAGTTCCCTTTAACCGGAAACCGATCAAAAAAGTAACCACCACCACCACCACCGCGGCAGCAAAACCAGCTCCGATGGAGGCAAACACAATACTCCGATCACCTCCACCTCCATCTCCACCTCCGGCAGCAGAGATCAAAGGCAAACCAAAGATGCAAGAAAGTGCACTATCGCTCTGAGCTCCCAAATCATGGACTACTCCAGCAGCATACAAAATGGTGTAATGAAAGCAGCCTCTGGAGTGAGAATCATTACCGTCAACGGCTAGAAGTCGAGACAGAGTCCGAAAACCGGCCATCACGCAAGAATCGCAGGCGGAGAGGCCGGAGAGATCGTGCTTGCAGCCGTCGTCGAGTGGGGTCGACTTCCCCATGAGCTCCACCCAGTCTAGCTTGGTTTGGATTCCTGCACAGACGTCGGTGGTGTTGACGAAGCGTTGAGGGTCGAAGCATGTGTGAATGAGGTCATGGCGGAGGCGGAGGCGGTTGAGTTCGGTTTGGAAATCGGAGAGGCAGGAGGCGGAGGTTTGGAGATCAGGGAGGCGGAAGAGGCTGGTGTTGTTGAGGTGTTGAGCGAAGGCTACGCCGTAGAGGCTCGTAAGCGTTTGGCAGCAGCTAGTTGTAGAAGAAGAAGGGTCGTCGAGGTTTGAAGGTGCTGCAATGGCGGAATTCTTGCAAGATGAGGAGTCCCATGGGATTTTAACAACGTAATCAAGATTTAGAGGACAAGGAGATGGAGCGCATGTGTATAATCGCGGTAAAATCAAGAGATGGGCGATAGGGATGAGGATAAACAACATGATTTCTTCTTACTCTTTACATATTTGAATACCTGCACTGCATCTTCAATGAGAATAATATATTCACTCAAAGAAGAGAGAAAGAGAAAAATGTTAGTAGTAGGTTTCACCAATTTTTATTTTAGTCAAAAGAAGGAAAAATTAGGAAAGTGATGGGCGTTTTTCTCTATTACTGGGAAAATCTCATCTCTACGAAATTTCTTGCTATTGACGAGAGAGCAAACGTTGACTCATTAAATACATACATCATCTTGTGGAACAATGACCACACATCGTCTGAAAACATAATGTATGTGGAAATATTTATTGGACGACATTATGAATTTGTATTAGCAAATTTTGTTAGCTTCAAATTGTTAATTAATAATTCAATCCACTAATTAGCAAAGAGATTATGGAGCGAATCTTCATTTTTATTTATTTTTTTGATTTACTATATTTAGAAATCATATATCTAAATGGTATATTAATTATTCATTAAACTTTTTCTATCATCTCTCTTTCTGTATGATCTGTGCTGTTACATCTTTTTTTACAAATTTTGTTAGTTTAGTTCAATTTTTATTTTTTCTTTTCTTTTTAATAGATTGATGCAATATCAAGTAAAATCAAGATAAAAAAATATTCATAAATCCTAATTATATATGCAACCCTTTAATAAAAAGTGATATTGACACACCCATACCTTATTTATGAAAATATCAACTTTAACATAATTGATTAACTAATAACTAAAATAATATAACTATGGTTGAGAAATAAAATCAATTAGGTATGATTAATTGAATAGGAAAAACATTAAAAGAAAAACTAATCTAAAATATCAAAAAAGAACAAAAAGCAAAAATTGAAAATAAATGTAAATCCATTGAAAATGAATAAGAAAAAACATAAAAATAAATTGAATTATATGAATTATGAACCAAATATTTATGTAAAGCAGTGGATGACAGCACCTTATTGGTGCACTAACATATGGTGCTGTGCACACCAGGTGATCCCCTCCATTGATCTGTCAATTCTATCTAGCAATCTAGAGGCTTATTTGTTCGTAATTTTATTGGAGGAATTTGAAGGAAATTTGGGAGGAGACCAGGTCTGCCATTTTTTGTTTTTTCATGTGTACCAATGGGGGAGAGTGGTGATATTGGAAATGTCAATTATATCCCTAGATTATCATTTAACTACATACTCTTACAACACTTAGGTCAGTTATCTCCAATCATAAATTCTATTTTACATAGTAACTAGAACGTTGGCCCGCACGATGTGCGGAAAATTCATTTAGTAAAAATAATTCAAATATATTTATTTTAAAAATAGTATGCAATTATATTATAAGTACAAATACAAACCCTGCCAATAGACCATCCCAAAATTCATCTTTTTGTAAAATAATATCAAAGTTAAAAAAAAATTATAGATCAAAATTGTCATATTTTCATGGATCGTTTGATGATACACAAATCTTTCAGAGCGCACGTAACATATATACTATGTATATTTACGAACACATCATAGCATATTTAATTTTTACATAATATTTAAAGATTGATATTTAGAATGTATACGATATGAAGAAATTATTTTAACCTTTATTTTAGAAAGTGTATAATGAAAAACTGATTTATTTATTTATTTATTTATAATTTGATGAATTGAGGAAAAATTGAAGGTTATTTATGAAAGAATGGTCAATCTATCTTTAGCTAGCTTCTTAAAGTCGCTTCGTAATTTCACTTTTATCTCATTAAGTTTTAGGACTCCTCATGTAAATTATATATATGTATGTTAGTAATTGGAAACGAAAGAAATTCATAGTGATTTTTCAAAAATAGGTATCAAATTAACGTTCTCTCGTCATATTCTTCTAAAATTTAATCTAGTTATTTTCTTAATATGCAATTTGAAAAATTAAGTTCATAATTATGTTTTATGATTTTGATATATTATTATTTTTGTTGTTCTATTGCATGGTATTATGTTCATAAATTTGAATTTTTGTATTATCAAATTTCAATAAAATAAAGAATGTATTAAAACTAATATATCTTTCTACACTATTCTATTACTCACAATCTTCGCAAATTAAGAGTTTAATTGCAAAAACTGCTCTTCATTGGAAGAATCTTTGCAAAGATAACATACCCAAACAAAACAAAACAAAAAAAATACAGATAAAATATCGCAACAAAGTCGACAAATTAATCAATGTAAATTGATTCAGAAAACTTGGAAACATAATTTTATTAGACAAATGATACTCCTCGCCCTCGGTTCATGTAAATTTGGGCGTCACATCAAGTAACATTAAATTGCTTTAAATGACATTTTTAGTTTGAACAATTGATATTAACAATAAACAACTAATTAAAACTATTTCGTGTTACCACATTATAAGAGAACATATATAATTTGCATTGCTATCGAACTCAACTAATTACCCTAGATACCTTTAATTTTTAGGAAGAAAACAACCATGAATCAATAAAATAAATAGCTAACCTCAATGACGATGAAAAAACTGTAAAATTAGAAAAAGAAGAAAAAAAGACACAAACATAGGGAGGGAGAGAAAGGGAGAAGTATTGAAATCAAATTAATAAAAGCTCGGAACGGTGGCACTTACAACGACGACGAACATGTATTAAGGAGAGAGAGTGACATGGTGAAAATATGTGAGGGAAATTTGGGATGGAAACATTTATATGGGGTTGTAACTGTTTGTAGGAAGCGGGAGAGTTGTGTCTCTTTGAGATATTGACACAACGTTTCAAAATTGGCATAAAAAAATATGTTTAAAAAAAGTAATTAGAAAATTACCAAATTAGCCCTCGTACTCTGCTTTTATATAGTATAGATGTCTTTCTACCTACTGCGAGCATACTTAATATACCCAGATATGAGGTGACAACATTATATTTAAGGAAAAAATTAATTAGTATACCTTATAAAAATAAACCCTACCAAAATAAGCTAAACCCTAAAGGAAAAATTATTAACGTAGCACATTAAACGTGCCCACGGTGGGTAGGGAAGCATTTCTCACAGCATGCTATACTTCAAAATACATCATTGCATACTTCATTTTAAAAATTCATTCCACGTGCTTTATATACATACTCTATACGTAATTTTTCATTTATTTGACATAATTAACATTTATTAATATATCACAAATATTGAATAATTGAGAAAATTGTATCTTATGAAATAAATATATTGTTAATTTTTTGTTGATATAAATCAAATATGTAAAATTAAATAAAAATTCCAAAAAATAATAATAAATAAAATATATAATAAGATTAATTATAAATCAAATTATATTAATGAAATCTAATTAAACTATTATTTTTATAGTGTAATATTGTTCAAATAGTGAAAATAAAGTACAGTTAAAATACACCCCATATTCCAAAATAAAGCGTCCATTGGAGTCTTGGAGATGCACTTACAATACTAAACACACGTTTCTTAAATTCCGTGCCGAAAAAAAAATGTACCTCTCAAACGTAACGTGGAGAGTATATTTCAATCCCCAATTATAAATGAGTTTGATCTCATGTAGACACGCAAATTATAATTTAGAATTGATATCTATTTAATTATCATCTAGTTTTGTATTGTTTTTAAGTTTTTTTTTTTTTGTTTTTGGTTGTATACTTGCAATACATGCAATATCACACTCATTAAACTGGAAACTCAATTGTCATATTACAGGTGGATGATGCTGATGCTGTCCAGACCTAGATTTAGAACAATTTAGGGAGAGTAAATCAAAGGGAAAAAGAAAGAAAGAAATCAAGATTTCATGTGCATTGTAAAAGCCATAGCAAATTCATTCACTGGGGCAGAAAATTTAAAACGCCGATGCAAGATTCAAACATCAACATTGAATGATAATATTATCTGTGAATGCAAAAGATAGATTCACTGCCGAATTCAACAATCCTAAACAAAACTCAAATTTCACCAAAACAGAGTAAACAATATTAGTAGGATATAAAACCAAATACCAAATAATAAATCTACTCATCATCGAAGAGTGACATCCCAATTTCATCATCACTCTCCTCCTTCTCTTCCTCCTTAGGAGCTGGAGGTGCCTCCGCAGCTGCACCACCACCGGAGGCTGCCACAGCAGCGCCTCCACCTCCTGCGATGGCTCCACCACCTCCACCTCCAATAATCACCTGCATTATTCATTATTCATTCATTTAATATCAAGTCTTACTTACCATACATGATTATAAATGATTGGGTATCTAAAACAAAAGGGAAACCAAAACACACAAACATGTTCAAATTATCAATCGCGTCCATATATTCCAATTTCTTCGTCAATCACCAACTACGAGCCAAAATTGAATCGAGAATAGCTCAACAATACAGTATTAGCGCGGCAATAATCGGAGAGATGTACATAAATCAAATCATTGATTAATAAAAAACCTAAACCTACCAAACGCCAACCGGAAAGAATTGCAGGAATAACAACAAATACGAAATAACAAAGGAAAACCTGAAAGACGGCAGATTTAGGAGTGACGAAGGAGAAGGAGGACTGGGCGGCGCCGGAGTCAACGGCGTGAGCAGCCTGAACGAGCTTACGCTGGAGAGCAAAGGTGGAGTCAGCCGTAGCCTCGAGGTCGCCGTTAAGCTGCTTGGCCGTCCAGTCGGAACCGGATTCCTTGCATACAAACGTGAAAACTCCCATTTTTTCTGATGATTTTTAAGCTTCTTGTTGATTCGGCGGAGAGGGATGCACGAAATCTGTGCCGCAGGCAATTTTAAGGGTGCGGGCGAGGTAGGATTTAGGGTTTTACGTTAAGGATAGTGGGGTCGTAATGACTGATCTACCCTTTCGAGTGAATAATAATTACGTTTGAGTTTTCTTCATATGTTTTAGTCTTGGTGGCGGGTGTTGATGAGTAAACCGCCCGGTTCAATACAGAGTTAACTTAAAAATCAAGTCGGTTGATAAATTAGCCAACGGTTAATCAATATCATAAAAAAAATTAAAAATTCACAATTCATAACTTGAAAATTAAATAATAAAATAAAAATGTAGGCAAAGCATACAATAGACAAATCATCGTTACAAAATAATACTTCCTCCGTCCCAATTCACTAGTCCTATATGCTATTTTGGATCGTCAGATTTCAGTAGTCATGTTTTTATAAAAGGAAATAATTAGGCCAATCAGAAAGCATTAAATTCTATTGGACTCCTCATCCCTTTAATTTTACATACTCTCCTAAAATCATATGTAGAAAAGAAACATGATTAGTTAACTAGGATGTAGGGAGTAAGTGAGAAGATTTTGTTTTTTTAAAAAAGAGAAAAATAAAAAACACAAAAATGTTGGATCTCTAACTGATTCATAGGAAACTTAATTAGAAAACCGAGCTAGGACTGTTGTATTTTTATTTTTAATTTTTCTCAATCTTATCGAACCACAATTGTACTAAATTTATTAAACCAGTAGATTTCGGTGTGTGTGAGGGACCGCTTGGCCGAACCAAGGCAATGCACCTCCATAGGAAGTAAGCTATACTAAGGCATAAACTATATTCATTCCCAGGTGTGTCTTACTTTATTACACAGTCTCAGCCACTTACAAATACCACCACCATCGAACTTCACCGCACTGTCATAACCATACCAATAAATGAATCAAAATTAAATTTCGCGATCTCGGTTAAGAGAATAAATAGTAGAAGATTTGAACCAGAATCCCTCTCGGGGAAGCCGCAGTCTGCGAAAAATGAAGGAAGAAGGGCGATGGAGAGATAATCATAGGACCTGAGATATTCCTTTCAACACCCTTAAGAAAAATAACCTATCAACAAGTAAAGAGAGAATTTAAAATAAAAGCCCAATATTAAATCAAGTTGGCTTTCATATCAATATTACTGCTCATTTGGAAGGAATTTTTTGTATTACTTTGAAACCTCCTCAAACTCCGTCGGGACCTACCCACTCCTCTCTCCATCCACGCTTCTTCTTTATTTTTCTACGATTGCGCCAATTCATCCCCATTTGCTTTCTGGTTTAAATATTTTTATGTTTCGTCTTCTATTTCTATTCTTGAAATTGTTAATCGCTGGATATGAACAATCTAAAAATTTATAAAACAGCGTGAGTGAAAATCTAATTTTGAATAATTGAGGGACAACGGCTGCGACAATGAATTTCTGGTGGTGGTTGTAATTGCGAGTGGAAGGGACTACAATGAGAGAGGAAAATGGATTATAGCTTAGAACGGTTAATCCTGGATTGTAGAAATCTCTAGTTGGCAGCAGAGATTTTGAATAGTGAAATTTATTTATATTTTTGCAAAAGAATTAAAGAAAATATATGGAGTATTAAAATTCATAAATTATTGAATACTTAAAGATTTTTTAAGACTTTTTAAAATTAATATGGATACTTTATGATTTTTAAAGATTTTTCAAAATCCGAATTGAATACCCCAGACTTTAAAAGTCTTAAAAAATCCTACAGATTCCACAACCAATACAGCCCCTTAGTCTAAATGATTCTTTCTATTGGCGAAGTCATACCATTGGCAAAAGTGAAATCAATAAAATAGAAAATCCTCCGATTGTTCGAATGAGATCCTCTGTATTGAGGATAGAGAAACTCACGTGCCAATTTCTGGCATTTTAGGCTTTCATAGCAGTATTCCAACACTTGTTTTAAGCAAACAAGTAACGGATTCTTGATCTTAGATCTTTTGTTTACTTTTTCGGAAATATGGTACAAGATCAGGAAAATAAAAATAAGCGATTTCAATTAGGCCAGAAAAGAATAAACCCCAAATTAAAACGAGGAAATTAAAGTTGGTAAACAGCATAAAAAGAGTCAAGAAAATGAATTATTTGATGGGATTGTGTGTGAGGGCATGAGTTAAATAATAGTAGCATAGCTAGGGGCCTCATTTTTTTATCATATAGTAAGACACATAGGAAATTAAATCATTAATTAATTAAAAAAAAATGAAAACCACACAAAACTCTTGGTGCCCCATTTCATTGTGCACTATAAAGGCCCCTTATCGCTAAATAAAATCAATCAATCGTAGATGATCCCACCCTTGGCCCCATTATTGAAAGACCCATTTCAACATTAATTGTTCATCTCTTCACCACATGTACATACACATACACATTCACTAATATATATACACACATATATGTATATATGCATAGCCATTCCCTTCGTGCTGATTCCTCCTTCCTATTTGTTTCTAACTAGTGTTTGTTAGAGAGAGAGAGAGAGAGAATGGATGGGAAATTTGGTTGCTATAATTATGAGAATTCGAAGTCAAATTCGAAGAAGAAGGAGGAGGAAGATTTGATGATGAGTTCAAGTGAGGAACTAAGTTTCAAGAATCTATCAAAGCTTGTAGTTCCACCACTGGGTGTTTCAGCTGGTTTCAGTACCAACAATGTTTCTAATGGAAGAATCATCTCTCCCATGGATACAAGATACAGGTGAGCCATCTTCTCTCTACACCTTATATAAAATGTGTACGTAAATTTATCCTAGACATACTTAATATGCACAAGGTCAGGAAAATATTTACATATTATTTACATATCCTAGACATACTCAGGACATATTTATCCTGATCTTGTACCATATTCAGGATATGTAAATAATATTTTTATTTTTATATAACAATATTATGTAAATAATTCTTTTATTCAGGATATGTTCTCTTTGTTGGAAAAATTTTCCCTCTTTTCCTTAATTTCTATGATGATTAATTTTCTCCGGACATGACAGAAATTTTTTACGGTACTATTTTTTTTTATCTCTTTTTTTATCTTTTTTTTTTTTCTATCAAATAAAACGTACTCTTCAGGTTTAGTTTATTTTAGTAGAATTTAATTTTTCTTTTTTTTTTTATAAGATTTATTTTAAAGATATATTTATAATAATTATATACATATAAATATTTTATCGTAACATCATTCGTATGTTCATAATGAGTAGTGGTAGCATTCCTTAGGACCGTCGATAGGATTGTGAAATTACCCTATAATTGATGCACGTGCATGTTTATTGCGATTAGTATGAAAAGGATGAGACAAGCTTTTAATAATGTTTTTGGTGTGTATTAAGGAAAATGCCAACATATATTTATTTATAGATGTACTGTACAACATATATGTGTGTGTTCATTTGATATTTTGGCTTTAATTAATAGATAAGTTGGGTGATTAGTAGCTATATTAATATTCAATATGGACCACGATAATGTTCGATTAGGCACAGGTGATTGGCCTAAATTCTAATAAACCTACAATTAGCTAGGAGTATAACAAGTCAAATTTAATTACTCTCGTTGAAATACAACTATTTAGAACTCAAGATACATAAACATACATAACGAACGAGGAAGTTCTAGTCTGTAGACTCTATACCTACATGTACATGTACATGTACACCCCACAATGGAGAAGATAGAGTGCATATATTGAATATGGTCATTTCCCTTTCCAATCCTAAAAAGGCTAAAAGTTTTTATAAATTTGTTTGTTATGCATTTGTGAATATCTTGACGGGATCATCTGTCCCAATTTTGGTATCCCAATTGTATTCTAAATTTTAATTTTTATTAATTTTATATTTTTTAATAAAAATAAAAAAGGCTATGAAGTATAATATAGGAAATCATATAGACATTTATAAATTAAAATTAATATTTTTTTAATAATTATATACTCTAATTTTAGATTTATCAATCCTAATATAACTAATAAAAATCAAATTAAATGTTACGGAGTAAAAAATAATTATAAAAACCCTAATTGGATAAGTGAACTGTAGAAAAATATTAGGGACATACTCGGGTCAGCCAGAGGCACCGTGCGGCCGGTTAAAACACTGACACTTTTATTCATGTAGATTAACATTTTTCTGTATAAAGATTGACACTTTTAAAAATTGGCATTTTATTCGTAAAATAATTATGTTAAAGATTGACATTTTTATTCATATAGATTAGCAATTTTCTGTATAAAGATTGACACTTTGACCCGGCCACACTATGTGGCCAACCTCACTCAAGTTTTTGTCAAAATATTATATAAAATTAAATTAGATCGTCAAAAATTAAAATCATTTAAGAAAAATGGATGAAACTAATAAAAATTAGAATTTGAGATACGAATGAGACACCAAAATTAGGAAACGATATAAGATTTATACTAATATATATATATATATATATATATATATATATATATATATATATTAGTTGGTTTGATATATATAAATATTAGCTTATATATTAAAGAATTTGTTGTACCTGATTAAAAATGAATGGTGGAAATGGGAAATAATTAATGGTGGTGGTGTGGTTGGTGCAGGTGTTGGGAGACATTGATGATAGCAATGGTGATGTACTCGGCGTGGGTGTGTCCTTACGAGATTGCTTTTCTTGGCTCCGATCCAACCCCACCACTCTACATAGCTGATAACATCGTCGACATCTTTTTTGCCGTCGATATTATTCTCACTTTTTCGTTGCCTACATCGATTCCACCACTCAATTATTGGTTCTTGATTCCAAAAAGATTGCTAAAAGGTAATTACCTACTTTCTTTTCTTCCATATCCTCATTCCTCTTTTTATATTCTCCATATATCCTCCATCAAATCTTGTATTTTCAAACTTTATTACTATTATTTTTCCAACTTTAGTACTATTACTCATACTAATCGCATATATAAATGCTCATGACTATGACACTTTAATGACCTACCTAGCTGATTGATGAGATGGTATCACTATTTTTTTTTTACCAGAATACACACTTATTTGTACGCACGCAGGATGACTAGAACACCAGACTTCATAATATAGGCAAAAACATGTGTTACACCCTTATATCAAACTTCGTACGAAGTAATTATGTAATGTCCGTGTTCAAATCCTTATTTGAGGAAAAATACTGCATTAACCTACAATAATTGAATATTAGATTATTTAATATATTTGGCTAGGTAAATCAATTATCTTATCGAAATAGCTTCACTATTTCGTTAAAAAAATTAAAAGGAGCACTCAATCAAGAAAATATAAAATCTAGCGTATCATTAGATGGAAAAAACTAGGTGAGGCGTTATATTATTAGAGAAGTAACATTGATGTTTCCCCTTTTAGCAAAGATAAGATTGGGAATGTGCGATTCCTAAATTCTGGCGGGGTGCGGGGGAATAATTCTTGAATTTGTATTCTATTTTTTTTCGTTTTTATCTTTAAGAAAATCTTTTTCTTTCTTCGCCTTAAAATATAGATGAGGTCGATTAACATATGCCCTAGTAGAACTCTTGTGGGCCTCTCTCTATATCCTGCCGACCAATCAAGTAGAACATGATAGTGGACAGAAAGGAAATACTCCTTGCGTACATGTGTTGGTCTAGCAGTAGGAGGTCTACGTCGAAGATCAAAGATCTTGAGTTCAAATCTTCTGAGACTCAGCCTTTAAATTTCTTATTAATCATATTTTTTTTAAAAGAAAAAAAAAATACTCCCTTCGTTCTTTTATTAAAAATCTTGAGTACCTTGAGTAATTGTGATTAAAAATAAATAAAAAAATGCATGCAGGTACCTATCAACATGGTTCATAATGGATGTAGCGTCAACCATACCATTCGAGACCATAGCATTCTTGGTTACCGGCAAACATCATACAGGAGTCTCCTACTCCGTCCTTGGCATGCTCCGATTTTGGCGTCTCCGTCGTGTCAAGAGTTACTTTACCAGGTACTTACCTTTATTAATCAATCATATATACTCCTTCTGTCCCATTATTTTTGTCATATAATTATATTACATGCCAGGATCGAAAAGGACATCAGATTTAGCTATTTTTGGGTCAGATGTGCTAGACTCCTATTTGTAAGTATAAATAAATCTTGAACTATCAACTTTCCAATACGTACGACCATGTTTGATATAAGATCCTCTATCCCACTTGATATATATCCACTTGTGTACTACTATTAGTCATTTTTTATATAATATAAAAAATTCAATAATTTCAATATATATATTGCTTTTGTTTAATTATAAATAAATAATTAGAATTGAATTATATTCAAATAGGGTTTTAATTAATTAAGATTCAAAATTTCTGTTAACAATTGATTATAATGGTTTGATTTATTCCATCTATGAAAATTAGACTCAATTGTATTGGTTAATTTGAGTCTGATGATTTCATAGAAAATTATCATTTATCAACGGAACGGAGGAAATATTTATTAATCGAACACGAGTGATACAAATAAAATGGCGGGATAGAGGATAGAAACGAGGTAATTAAATTAAAGGTAAGAATAAGTTGAGGTGAAATAAAATGTGGATTAATTTTGTTTAGGTAACATTACTACAAGCGCACTGTGCAGCATGCTTGGCATACTTGTTGGCTGTAAAGTATCCGAACGAAGGGAACACGTGGATCGGATCGGCCATACCTAATTTCAGAGAGACGAGCGTTTGGATCAGATACATTTCAGCCTTGTATTGGTCGACCACCACCATGACCACCGTTGGCTATGGAGATATACACGCACAAAACACTCTCGAGATGGCTTTCATTATCTGTTACATGCTCTTCAACTTGGGCCTAACTGCTTATATCATTGGCAACATGACCAACTTAGTCGTCGAGGGCACCCGTCGAACTATGGAATTCGTAAGTCTCATATTTCCAAATCAGATCTATTGACATTTCCTATTGCATCAATAGATGATTGTCACGTGTTCATAATTTTTCCAAAACAACTAATATTTTATATTTTCTATTAACAAAAAATGTCTGATTTTAGAAAATATTATGAACACGTGACGATCATTGATTGATGCAATAGAAGATGTCACACAGAATAGCAATAAATGATTTGCATATGTGTTTCTTTGTTTGTATAGAGAAGTAGCATTGAAGCAGCATCAAGTTTCGTGTCCCGGAATCATTTGCCTCCGAGGTTGAAAGACCAGATTCTAGCATACATGTGCCTTAGATTTAAAGCTGAAAGCTTGAACCAACAAGAGCTCATAAAACAGTTGCCCAAGACAATCTGTACAAGCATACAACACCATTTGTTCTTGCCCACTGTGCAAAGGGTTTATCTCTTTAAGGGCGTTTCGAGGGAAATCCTCATGCTTCTGGTCAGATTAATTCTAGCTACATGTCTGTCTCATTTTATTTGACACGTTTATATTACTTTATACTCACATATATTCAAAAAACGTGTCAAGTTGAACATGACGTTCATTTAACATGTGAGATGATACGAATGATCAGGTTGCAGATATGAAAGCAGAATATATCCCCCCACGAGAGGATGTTATAATGCAGAACGAGGCACCGGACGATGTCTACATAATCGTGTCTGGAGAAATTGAGATGATCGATTGTGAAACGGACAAAGAGAAAGTTGTTTGGGAGTTGAGTTCAGGTGGAATGTTTGGAGAAGTTGGAGCTTTCTGCTCAATGCCTCAAAGCTTCACATATCGAACCAAGACACTTTCGCAGCTGCTAAGGCTCAAAACCTCTTCTCTACTCGGTGCAATGAAGACTAGACAAGAGGATAACGTCATCATGCTCAAAAACTTTCTTCAGGTATGTAGAAAAGTCTTGCCAAACAAAAGTTTTTGATACGAAATAACATGTACATAGTTTTTTTCTTATAGAATAAGCTATATATAAAAAATAAGAATATATTTGAATCATTCATCACAGTAAGATATAAGACTATTATTAAATTCAGCATGATTTTGATCTGCAATAAGCATGACATTAATTATATATATACAATTTCATTCTTAAGTATTTTCATGCTTAATACAATTACAATTATAGATCAAATTAAGATCAATAGTCTATTCATATTTCTCACAATAGCACTTGTTTCTATATATATTCATATTTCTTGCATAAGATTAATTACTGGTATTTCTTATACTATGACTTATTTTTGTATGAACTCTATCTCACACACTGGACCATTTTGATCTTAATATGATTTACGGTTCATCATGCATGGTAGAAGCATGCTTTTGTACCCAATAAGCATGATAATACTTCTACATCAAATTATATATCAATAAGCATGGCCATAATATAAGCATGATTACATGTATATTTAAGAATCATTGTTTATAAATTTAAGTATTTTTTGTAATACTTCTCACACCATGACTCATTTTTATATGAACTTCTCAACATTTACATATATGTATGACATACTCATTTTTGTTGCATATGATTATAAAAAAACATTCGACAATGGCAATTTAGTGTATCTTTAACGTTTCACGCAACTAAGAAATATATTGTAAACGAAATTGGCAGCATCACAAAAAGCTTAAGGATTTACGCCTAGGGGACTTATTTCTTGAGGGTGAAGATGAAGATAGTGATGTTAACATGTCGATCAACTTGCTTAGTGTGGCGGGAACTGGAAATGCTGCTTTTCTTAACGAGCTTCTTAAAGCAGGACTCGACCCTGACATAGGAGATTCTAATGGGAAGACCCCTTTGGTACATAATTTTCATTCATGCCTCAATATCAAAAGTTTTTCACCATATAAATATGTGCGTGATTCTAATGCTACTTCTGCAAACATCTCAGCATATAGCAGCATCAAAAGGACATGAAGACTGCGTACTTGTACTTCTTAAGCACGGTTGTAGCTTGCATTTGAAAGGTAAGATTTGTTTCGTCTTTCTACATGACCAATCTTTTCATTTACGATCAACATCTCATTGGAATTCTTAAAGGATGAAGAAATTCTAATATAAAAACTTCTGATTCTTTAAGAATGAGAGCCAAGGAAATTTCTTGACAAACATCTTATTATGAATTCACATTAAAAAAATATAAAAAAAATAAAAAAAATCCCTTCCCCTTAGGAAAAAAAAGAAATGGGAGGGGTTCAACAAGCACATGAAAACATGATTACATGTCGCAAAGTGTCAGTTTTCTTGTGGATAGTCTTTGTCGATCGTGTCATCATGATAATAAAAGATACATGAAACACTCAAATTGTTTTGTCATACTTGTATAAAAAAAATCCAATGTAGTATATTCTACATGGTTGGCCCATGTTTATTATGTAAATTGATGAACAAATTTTCTCTAGTTAAAATGATACATACTAAGTGATATACTTGATTATCAAATGTCACACAGATTTTGATGAAAACACAGCGATATGGTATGCTGTTTCAGCAAAGCATCATTCAATATTCAAGATCCTATACCATTGGGCTTCCATCTCCGATCCCTACATGGCAGGTGATCTCCTCTGTACAGCGGCCAAACGAAACGATGTCATGGTAATGAAAGAGCTACTGAAACATGGCTTATACGTCGACTCTAAGGATCGCCATGGACTAACTGCCATCCATGTTGCGACAACCGAAAACCATTTAGACATGGTCCAATTTCTGCTCATGAATGGGTCTGAAGTGAATGAAATAGTTGAAAACATGATTCCGGCAGTGAACTTGGATGAAATGTTGCAAAAGTGTGAGTTAGGACACTCTGTAGTTATGTCTAACGTGCCCAATGATCACATTCTAAGAGTGAATGAGCATGACAAAGAAAACGAAGAAGAAAGCGCCCAAAGATTACGTCGATCAAGAGTTAGCATCTACAGAGGCTACCCAACAAATCGAAGAGTAGAAAATTGCACCGAGCCTGGAAAACTGATTAAAATGCCAAATTCGCTAGCTGAGCTAAAGAGCATTGCAGGTATTTCATTGAGATTTATACATTATTTCTTATACCAATGAATTGAACTTAAATTTTTTAATTGTATTTATTACATTAATTTGGAGTACTAAGTTGATATATAATATTTTCATGTTAAAATGCTTTGCAGGCCAGAAGTTTGGATATGATGCTACAAATGCATTGGTGACTAACGAAGAAGGTGCAGAAATTGATTCGATTGAAGTGATAAGAGATAATGATAAGTTATTTATAGTTGAGAATCAAAATTTTGTTTTGAACTAAACAATAGTGTATAGATAAGTACTAATCAACATCATGTCAAGATTCCAGTGAATCACTTTAGTAAATTGTAATATATATATAAAAAAAATGATATAATACTTTATTTTGAAATGGTGTTATTGTTAGAATTCATTAGAATAAGTATTATTGAATTAATTTATGTTGCTATTGTTTTCTAATACTATAATATTATAGTATTAGAATTAATTTATGTTGTTATTTGAGTTCATGCTAGTATTAGACATAAACTATCCTTGTATTTAAGATATCGACCATCTGTTTATATTGATCAACTTCTTAGTTTATAGGGATAAGGTACAAATACCCCCTTATGGTTTACATGAAAAAACAAAAAACCCCTCTATCTATGTTTTGGGACAATTACATCCTCAACGTTTATAATTCAGAGCAAATTGCTCCCTCAACGGACGGAAAATAAAATTGTCGTTAATAAAAATTAAAATTCTCATTTTCTATTTCTTTCCTTTATTTTATAATGGGAATCACCAACCAAGCTGCACAGTTTGGCCGGAAACCTGCTCCACGAATGGTTGGCCTTGGTTTGAGACGCCATGATAGGTTCACGAGTTGCCCAAATGTGAGTTTATGATGATGAGGAATGGCAACATAATCAACTGCCAATGCTGGGAACCGAGTCGCGGTGAAGCTGGTCGGAGATCTGATGAGAGATAAGGTGAATAAAAAGGGGGAGCTGCTTAGCGAAGCCAACAAATTGTTAAAGAAATACGTGCCATTGATGGGAAAATGCTGCTTCGGTGTGGCTGGATTGCTAAAATTCGACGTGTACGGTGCCGATTTTGGGTTCGGCGAAGTTTGAAGCATTATCCATAGATTTGGATCCGCGCTTCAATTTTGCTGTGCAAATCGAGGGAATTCGAGAGAGGGCTGGAGATGGGAGTTTATTTGCCTAAGAGAGAAATGGAGGCCTTCATCTCTGTGTTTTATGAAGAATTGAAGATTTGAGAGTATGATTATATGTGATGATTTTGTAGATTTGAAGTTCTGCGTTTACGTCGGCAATTCTATTTTGTGAAATGAGAGTATTAATCATTTTTAGTCACGGTAGTTTTATTTTCCGTCAGCTGAGGGAGCAATTTGCTCCGAATTATAAACGTTGAGGGTGTGATTGTCCCAAATCATAGATCGAGGAGTTTTTTATTTTTCATGTAAACCATAAGGGGGTGTTTGTACCTTATCCCTAGTTTATATTCCCGAGTAGTATCATTCAACCTTACTGCTCATATCGCCGAAACTAATTCCACCTATGGGTTTTATTTATGAGCTCCCGGAGGGGATGTCATCAACATGTCATTTCTAGGAATACAATGTCCTATTGCAGTTGCACAAAATTCGTCACAATTGATGTTGGTGCCCGAGATACAAGACATATTGAGTTTAGTAGTTAAACTCATCTATAGTAAGTCAAAGCAACATAGAAGCAATTGTACACTTTTAGTGACTCAAAAGGGTTAGGGTATAACTCTAAGTCACGAGGTCTCAATTCTTCATTTAGGTCTAAAAAGAAGAATACACCTCATTGAAATCCTTTTAGTACGAGAACTTACTAGTATATTCAAGTAGTCAAGACAAACTACTTCACCATTTATACTATGTACAATCTAAACCTATAGTTTTATCCAAAGCTGATCAGTTGTGAAATTGGTTTATATCTCTAGAAAAATCAGTTGCTATGGTCTTATATGATTTCCTACCACCAAATAGCTTATAACTTTGAGATAATGGACTCAAAGTTTAAGTGGTAGTCCTTTTGTTCTCAATATTTAACAACCTACCCCTTATTCTTACCTTCCGTTACCTTCCAAAAGTCTCAAAACAGCTGGACACCCAACCGCCCAAATAGTAATTGTAATTCAATATGAATACTAGTTATGTATGGTTGCATTAACAATATATAATTTTAAATTACAAAATGTAATTGGGTTGCATTTGGTGTTCTATAATACCAAATTCATAAAAACGGCATTAGATTATCCAAGAAGTGGCAAATTGAATTTTCTGTTCATAGTGAATCATTTCTTTCGTTTTTTCTATCTTCTGGAAAATCGAATGCATTAATTAAATTTTAAGCAATCCAAGGTTACTATCTAGGAAGATAATTCTGACTAACTAATTTTTCTTATGGTTTGTTTTTCGTAAATACTATTTTTGTAGAAAACTATTTATATAGTAAAATAGTTTTATTAATTAAAACTTAGGAGTTTGCAACAACTTAAATTATTTGCATTAATAAAATTTGCCTACTATATTAAAGAATAAATCACAAATTCAAAAATTCCTATGCATAAATTTTAATGCTAAAATTACAATATAAAATTTTAACATTTAAATTTGTATTTTTTTATTATTTATATATACTTATTGAAATTATATTTTTTCATATAAAATATTTATAAATTATTTCCCGGCAACATAAAGAGTACAATTCTAGTAACTTATTAAACTTAATTAGTGAAAAACTCAATTGAAATTGTAAAAGAAATTACAAATAAAATATATCAAAAAATTGAAAAAAAAAAAAAGAAAAAGTAAAAAAAAAAAAGTCAAAGTCAACTCATTAAGGGTATTTTGGTCCAAAAAATCAAAAAAATAACTATAATTTGAGTAAATTATGTTGGTGGACATAATTTGATGTCCACTAACTTAAATGACCATTTCAATTTTTCTCTCTATTTTTTTTTGTATATTTCCTGGCTGTTAGTAACTTTCTTCCCCTTTAGATTTTAGAATTTTTGTTTTTTCAAAATTTTTGGATTTTTTAAAAAAAAAGAAGAAGTAATTTTCTTGCAGATATTTGTAATAAATTAAATGAATAGGCTATAAAACGTGGAAAACTAAAATTCTAAAATTGTGATTATAGTAAGTACAATTTTTTTTTCCACGGGTATTCTTTTTAGGGTGTATTCTCTATAATAGAAAATTATCATGAGAAAATGAGAGAAAATTGAACAATCACCCTTTAAATTTCCCACATTTTCCCACCTTCTTATCTATGATGAAGAATTTTACTATTTCTTTAATTGAAAATATTATCTCACTAACATGGAGTGAAAATATTTTCCTTGCATTGGAGTGAAAAGGAAGGGAAAAAAGGAGTAGAATGTGGGAAAATGTGGGAAAAGGTGAGAAAAGGTGGAAAATTTAAAAAGGTGATTATTCTCTTTTCCCATGATAATTTTACATCATAGAGAACACACCCTTAGGGAAAAGGTGGGAAATGCTACTAAGTGATAGTATTTGATTACCAATTGTCACAGATTTTGATGAAAACACAGCGCTATGGTATGCTATTTCAGCAAAGCACCATTCAATATTCAAGATCTTATACCACTGGGCTTCCATCTCCAATCCCTACATAGCAGGTGATCTCCTCTGTACAGGGGCCAAAAGAAACGACGTCGCAGTAATGAAAGAGCTATTGAAACATGGCTTGCACGTCGACTCTAAGGATCGCCATCCATGTTGCGACAACCGAAAATCATATAGACATGGTGCAGTTTCTGCTTATGAATGGGTCTAAGGTGAATGAAATAGTTGAAAACATGATTAATTATTCAGTAAACTTGGATGAAATGTTGCAAAAGTGTGAGTTAGGACACTGCATTGCTATGCCCAATGATCACGGTGTAAGAGTGAATGAGCATGACAAAGAAAACGAAGAAGAAAGCTCCAGAAGATTACTTCGATCAAGAGTTGGCATCTACAGAGGCCACCCGAAAAATCGGAGAGAGTAGATTATTGCACTGAGCCTGAAAAACTGATTAAAATGCAAAATTCACTAGCTGAGCTAAAGAGCATCGCAGGTATTTTATTGAGATTGTTTTACCAATGAACTTAATTTTTTTTAATTGTATTTATTACATTAATTTGGAGTACTAAGTTGATATATAATATATTCATGTTGAAATGCTTTGCAGGCCAGAAGTTTGGATATGATGCTACAAATAATAGTGTACATATATAATACTGTTGGGAACCCTGTTTAGTTTAGTTTTGATGATGTTATTAGAAACCACACTTAGTTATAGGACTTAGTTATAGGATTGATAGGAACATAGTGATCTCTGTGTTTGGATCAGTCAAGCTTAACTCGGACAGGTTACTCCATGTAAAGATCAAGGTTGGTAGTGCAACCTTGTACCTAGTTAGATCAATCTGTCAACCTGTTCCTTAGTCAACCTGCTCGTATAACCTGCATAGTCCAATCTGCTGAGGCCAACCTGCATAGGCCAACCTGCGGATGCCAACCTGCATGCTGAGGCCAACCTCCTGAGAGCAACCTGCATGCTGTGGAACATGCATGCTAAGGAACCTGCATGCTGAGGCCAACCTCCTGAGAGCAACCTGCATGCTGTGGAACATGCATGCTAAGGAACCTACATGCTGAGGCCAACCTCCTGAGAACAACCTGCATGCTGTGGAACCGGCATGCTGAGGAACCTGTATGATGAGGAACCTGCATGCTGAGGAACATGTATGCTGAGGAACTTGCTTAGGCCAACCTGCTGAAGCCAATATGCTTAGCCAAGCTGCTGTGAGTCAAGCTGCTATTAGTCAACAGCTTCTCAAGATGAAGATTCTAATACAAAGATCAAGCTTGAAGACCACAGAAAACAAAGACAGCTTGAGGTACAAAAGGTCGACCTTCCCAGTCCGACCTAAGTTGTACCTTGCCAACCTCAATGGTTCAAGCTGTACAGAAAACCTCAACGGCTAGAAGTCCAGTCAGCAGTACGGTTCTGACACCTCTGCAACTTCAACGGCTCTAATTCAAATTGGAGTCATATAAATACTTCAAGCCATCCCAGAATCGAACGTAAGGGAAAATAGACGGGGAAGAGAGAAAAATAGAGAGAGGAAACCAGAGCTTCAAAGCCAAATCTATCCAGAAATCTTTACGCTTCAAAGCCAAACTCAACACTCGAATCCAAGCCATTTCCCAAGTGTTAAGACCTTCAAGATTTCTGAGTCTGGAACCTCACAGAATACTCTCCACAAGCTTACTACATATTCGTCCAAGTAAAGAAGAATCTGTTAGTTTAGCTGCAAGGTTGTATGTAAGAATGTATGAAAGGTTGTAAGGGTCACGACCCAGAACTCGTGCTCGGCTCAAGTCTAAAGATTGACGAAAGTTGAGGCTGGTACTCAGCCAGTATAAATAAGAGAGAAGTAAGGAATTTCAGATACGACGGTATCTGACGTGGATGTAGGGACGTTTCCCGAACCACGCTAAATTGACTGTCTCGATCTCTCTCTCTCTATCTTTTATTTACAGTCGACCTTACAATGTTCAACTAACCTTCATTACATTGCACTTCATTGATATAATCAACCTACACAAAGATCCAGACCAAAGAAAGAATTTTCTAAGAGGTAGCCAACCTGTCCACCAAACTTCCGCACACAGTTCGGTTTAGCAAGCTCACCAGTTTACTGACTGAGCTGGATAAACCGAGCTGCACTGATAAGCTGAGCTGACAACTTAGTAAGATCGATTTTATTTCTAAAGTCAAAACTGTTGGCGAATTGGTGTATTTCCCCCCCCCCCCCATACACCAATGACCTACTTATCGGGACCTACAAATACTAATGTGTATCATGCCAAAATTCCACCGTGAATCACTTTATTAAATCAACCAGGGGTTTTCAGAATATGATGCCACTAAAAGTCGTCACAATTGATATTGTTGCCCAAGACACAAGACATATTGAGTTTAGCAATAAAAGTCTCACATATAGTAAGTCAAAGCAACACACATGCATTTTTACACTTTTAGTGACTCTAAAGGGTTCAAGTGTAGTAAGTAACTGAGGTCTCAATTCTTCACTTAGACTAGAAGAGAAGAATGCACATATGATCTTTTCAATACGAGATCGTACTAATATAAATAATAGTCAAGACAAATTACTTAACCATTTATACTACAATTTAAACTTATAGTTTTATCTAAATCTATCTCAGATGTGAAACTGATTTATATCTCTAGAGAAACTGGTTGTTATGGTCTTTTATGACCTCCTACACACCATATAGCTTATAACTTTAAGATAATGGACTAGAAGTTTAATACAAAACAAACAAATCAACATAATCTAATATGAGATTTTAGTGGTAGAAAAAGTACACATGTATATAAGCTGATAGAATGCCCCCCTATCCACGGTGGGCATACTTAATGTACCCACCGGTGATATGGCAGTGCCACATTTGTAATTTTTTCTTTTAGGATTTAGTTTTTTATGTTAGAGTTTAGTTTTTTATAGTATGGTTTAATTATTTTTGGTAGGGTTTTTATTAACTTCCTTATATATTCTAATGTCACGTCATCCGTGAGCACATTAAGCATGTACACGGTGGGCATTGGAGCATTACTCGCTGATAGAAATGCTTCCCTACCCATGGTGGGCACACTTAAAGCTGAAATGCCTATTTTTTAGTAAACAATAATTAGGCGGATCTAAAAGCCAATGAGGGCTGAATTTTTTTTATTATTATTTTTTTTTAATTTCAAGTTCAAACGAAATTTCAATTTTCCTACCGGTTAAGGGGCTTTCATACTACCATTAACACAAAATACCAAAAGATCTAATGAATTTTCAAGAGTAAGAAAAGAATTTTATTTATTTATTTATAATTAGGATGGACTTTAAACCAACCCAAAGGCATGAGTGAGACCGCTATTGCAATTTGCAACTAACGATTTGTTACAAGTGATAATCATGTGTCCACTTTGGGTTGGGCCTTGTTAAGACTCTTGGATTTCAAGCCCAATTTCCATATCAGATAAAATTGTATAAAATCAATTATAATTATAAGATGAGTAATTATTAAAAAAAAAAGGGAAAATGTGACTTTATGGCATCAACTTTCATCCATTGTTTTCATTATGGCCTAAACTTTGATATTGATTATTTTATGGTCCAAACTTTCATTTCATGGTTACTTTATGGCCTCAACTTCTCAAAATGACAAATATAGCTCCAACTTTTATATATTGGTTATTTTATGGCTCAAACTTCTCAAAATGACAAGTATAGTCCAAACTTTACTTCAATTCTCCACTAATGGCACGGGAGCGAAAAACGCATACTTAGAAAAATGAGTAGAATTATCGAAGCTGGCGTGGTATTTCCATAAAAAAAATATATACATTTGTATATTATTTCACATTTTATCTTTCTCAGCTCAAGTAAGGCATGCAAGGCTGCAACCAAAGATCAGTAAGTTGAAAAAAGAGTCATTGCGCATTGACATATATCCGCCTAATGAAAATTGTCAATATCCAAAAAATGGAAGAATTATACAAATTGGTGAATGTGTTCTCTCATTTGTCAGTGAGTTTGACATGAATAATATTTATAAATAGAATAATTATACAAATATAATTTTTTTTTACAGAAATACTACCTCAGCTTCGATAATCCTATTATTTTTTTTGAGTATGCACTTTCGCTCCCATGCCATTAATGGAGAATCGGAGCAAAGTTTGGACTATACTTGTCATTTTGAGAAGTTTATGCCATAAAGTAACCAAATGATAAAAGTTATGGCTATATTTATCATTTTGAGAAGTTGATGTCATAAATTAACCAAGAGATGAAAGTTAGGGCCATAAAGTAACTAAGATCAAAGTTGGGGACATAAAATAACCAATAGATGAAAGTTGGGGCCATAAAGTCACATTTTCCCAAAAAAAAATTCAAAAATATTAAGAATAGAAACTAGTTATGTGATATTTGGGTTGACTTGATATGGCAAGATTGAATTTCAGGTTGGCCACCATTCGGCTTGATTTCGATTGGGTTGTATAGTGCATTCATGCATTCAATGGCCTTAAAAAATGCGAGTCACCCTTACTCGGTCTCATGCACCAACTTAATGGTCTTAACCCAACCCATATAAAAATAAAATACCCCCGTCATCCTTACTGGGTCTCGTGCACCAACTTAATGGACTTGGCCCAACCCATATAAAAATAAAATACACCCTCCCCCCCCAATGATATTTCGAGCTAAAATTAGAGTTTAATATTTTATAATTATATATTAAAGTGTTAAATTGTTTTAATTGTGGGCTAGTATTATTATTGTGGAGTTTACTACCTAAAATGAAAAATGTTCAATAAATTATAGACGTCAAAATAAAGTAGAGTTAATCCCTTAAAGTAGTCACTTTGATATAGTAAACCAAAATACTAGTCACTCATATAAAAAACACAAATACTAGCAACTCATACAAAAAACACAAATATTAGTCACTCATGTATTCAAGGTTAATTTTCACGAATACATGAGTCGTGTATTCAAGTATTCGTGTATTCAATGTTAATTTTCACGAATACATGAGTCGTGTATTCATGTATTCGTGTATTCAAGGTTAATTTTAACGAATACATGAGTCGTGTATTCATGTATTCGTGTATTCAAGGTTAATTTTTACGAATACATGAGTCGCGCATCATGTATTCGTGTATTTGGTAAAAGTGCTAGTTTTTATGTTTTTTATATGAGTGGCTAATATTTTGGTTTGTTATATCAAAGTAGCTATTTTAAGGGTTGCCTCAATAAAGTAATAGTATCGATAGATTGTGGACGGAAGGGGTAATAGACTATAGGCAACTTAAAATTTACACAAAATTTATTTGGGTTGGATTTTTCCATTTGACCTGGTAGGCTAAGACCGGTCTGGCCCGAACTAAGAGCATCCACAACCGAGAGCCCCTTTTAGGTTCCGGTGGGCCCCTCCAGCCCACGGGCTCTCTCTATTTTAATATATTATTTTAATTCTTTTTTATTTGATTTTAATTTATTTTTTAATTCGATTTTTATTTATTTAATTTATGTTTTTTATTTAAAAAAGACACTAAAATTTTGGATTTTTTTTATTTGATTCAAATATTTTTTTTATTACACATCAAATGTTGGAAATTGAAAGAATTTTGTATAGTAGGTGTTGATTATCTTCTTTTTCTCTTGTCCCATATTGAAAATATAAGGAAAAGTGGGAAGAGTTGGAGTATTATATATTGCTTCGTTGTCCCACATCGAAAAAATAAGGAAAAATGGGAGGAGTTGAAGCATTTATATATTGCTTCATTGTCCCACATCGAAAAAATGAGGAAAAATGAGAAGAGTTGAAGCATTTATATATTGTTTCCTTGTCTCACATCGAAAAAATGAGGAAAAATTTGAAATGGAGTAGTCTATAAATACTTTCTTCTACCTCCTTCTCAAAACACACAAAGAAAAGGATAATTAATAGATTTATCCTACTTTGAAATAAATAATTAATTATTAATTAATAGTTTTTTTTTGGTTGAAAATTATTAATTTTTTTTAAGGTTGTGAGCTAGGCTCGGGGTTGTAGACCGGGGGTGAGCCCCACCGGGCTCACCAGCGCGCGGTGGGCTCGCGGGAGGGGCTCAGCGGCGGGCTTGAGCCCCCCAGCTCCGGCCCGCTGTGGATGCTCTAACATGACTAATGACTTATGACTAATTATAAATAATTATAGATTTATCGAAAGATGAAATAAAATTCATTCTCCATTAGAGTGAGCATAAGATTGCCGAGGAGGCGTAGCTCAAGTGGCTAGGAAGAGGCACCACAAGTCTCTCCTTAGTGGGAGGTCTTGGGTTCAAATCCCACCAAGTGTGGGTTAGTATAGTCTCATTTATATGAGTTTGTTTAAATGTTATAGTTTGGTTGATAGTGATTTGATATTCTTTGTATTGTGAAATTGATTCGATATAATATGATTCATTGTATACATATACTCCTAAAAAGAAAGAGTGAGCATAAGATTGAGAATAGAAGCATACAAACCATACCCTATATGTTTAAAAGTAAATAGAATTGCATGCAAGTGGATGTGAATTTGTTAAATGCATACAAGAGTGCAGGGACGGACCCAAGGTGAGACAAAAGGGTGCATGAGCTCCCTCCCATATATATATATTTTTTTTTGTTGTTGTTTTTATAACTATAATTTTGATAAAATTTTGAAAAATTACAACATAGCTCCCTCAGCCTTGTCACGGCTCCCTCGACATTTTCTTCTGAGTCCGCCCTTGCAAGAGTGTGAAAAGAACTTCAAGATTGTAATATATTTTACTAAAAGATTCCCTCGCTTAGAGGAATGTTGAATTATGTTTATTTTACAAAAGCTATGATGCTTCTTTACATAATTCTTATTAGAATCTAATGCGATTAAAGCATGGGGAGAAAAGAAGAAAACACGGCTTACCTTTGGAAAGAGATTGCAATTTGTATATTATACTTTTGTTAATTTATAATCTAATGCGATTTTCCTTTTGTTTTGTGTTTGAAGTTTGTTTATTTTTATTAATTTCAACCTTCCGTTACACCTTGTATTCATTTTTCTCTTTTCTGTTTAATATGAAGGGTGACTGCAATGCCAACTTTTCAACCAGATTTTTTTTTTTGAAACTTAAAACTTGACTTTCATTTTGAAAGCAGGTTTTTTTTTTTTTTTTTTTCATTTAATCTGTAAGATAGAAGAGTGAGGCGGGAGTAATACGCCCACTCTCATTGGTGCGTGTACCAACACAAGCGTGGTAATTTATTTATTTATTTATTTATTTATTTTCTGTTTTTATTTTGATATGTATAAATACTTCAAATAATTGTTTTTATGTATATTTTCGACTGTTGCCGACATTTTTCAAGTTATTTTTTTTAAATAAAATATTACTTAGCCGTATTATTTGCTCCATTTGCATCAATATATACACCCTGCCATAGTTAGAAGAAAAATATCCCTTCATCTTTTAAACTTTTCAAAGAAGCGTACGTCTACACTTTCTCTCTGATATTTTTCAAGTTCTAACAATTCAAGCTCTCAAAATTCAAATAAAATAATTACATAATATATGAATAATTTATGCCAATAAAATAGTTAAGTATGTACAGATGTATCAAAGTTGAAAGTTAAATGTATTATTGGAGGAAAAGAAATAACAAAAATTAGGAGGGATCAAAATGATGATATATTATAAATGGAAATTGGAATGTTGTGCTTTATTGTTGACCCTAAATGAGTCTGCTTTATAAGGTAATCGAATATAAATACGTAGTAATAAATAAATAAATAAAGTATATATGAGAAAATGGTGTACATATGCTTTGCGTGGCAAACAGTTTTAAAAAGAATTCTCTGATCTCGTACAACTCAGCGCACGTTAAAGGTCGGTATGCCAGCCAGTCACACCTATCCCGAGTGGGGTCCACGTGGTCATGCTAAAAAACATTGTGGGCCCCACCAAATGCATGGCGGCCACGTGTGCACAACACCCAACTACCTCTGTATATATTCGCCTCCTCCCCCGTTTCTCATTGGCTCTTTCTTCTGAGTTGGTTAGCAACATTCCAAAACTCATCTCCGCAATTCTACTGATTGAAAATTAAAATGAAAAAACAGAAAAGCGATTCGTGGAACTGGAGTTTGAGTTCGGTAACAGATTAGGCCCAGTGAGGATAATCTCGTATTACCCGAACTAATTTTTAAGGTAAGTTTTCTTTTTCTATCTTTTTAGTTTTAGAATTTGAGCTTCTTTTTTTTTTTTAGCAGTTTTAATCGGTTAGAAATTTGATGATTAGATGATTGATAGCCAATCGTTTAACTATTTGATCGTGAGTACTGCGTGCGAATTTCTTAATCGTATGTATCCGTAGCTGTATGGAATACTGTAACTTTGAAGGTGAAAGAGGTGGTTTGGCTGTTCAAGCTGTCTCGTTTCCTACGTTTTCTATGAGAATCAGGAAGTGATCATTATTGAAGAAAACTTCTTGCCTTTTCATAATTTTAAGTTTGTGTTTCGATTATACCATGCTGAATAGCTTTTTAGATGTTAGTTACTCCCTCCGTCCGCCATAATTGTGTACTTTTGGTTCGGCACGATTTTTAATAAAAGGATGATGAGTGTTGTTATGAGCGGAGAATAAGGCCACTTTGTAAGTGGAGTCATCTACTAAAGTAGAAAGGTGTAGAGTATTCACGGACATCCCAAAACGGCAAATAGTGCACTATTATGACGGACGGAGGAAGTAGAAAATAAAGGTGGTATGTTGTTGACGAATGGCCATATGATTTGGTTAACATTATATCATGTTCGCCCATGCAATGGAATTCAACATTCTCTCATAGCAATGTGCAAGTTAATGATAGTTGTATGTGATCTTTGGTGAACATTATATGAGTGTATATGAAATTTTAGAATCCTATCTCATAAGATTGGGCACTAATTATATTAATTAGTCTTCAAGATTACAATAATTCCACTTGTATGTTTTCTTCCCTCCAATTAATTTAGTAGCTAGAGTATGATTTTCGTGGCTAAAGAATTTTGTAGTATTGTTGTCACATGCTCACCTGCAGATAGTTCAAGTTGATTACCCAGTCAGGGTTTTCGGGAAATTTGAGTTTTTTTCAGCATCGATGACTAACATGCTGTTTTCCTAAAATTTGAACAATAATATTGACAATTTTAACATGAACTAGCAAAAAGTATGAAACCCTTTAGTTATTTGATACACATAGAATTGGAGTTTCATTTTTTTAATATTTGGTTACATACTGGAAATTGTGCATAGATTGGTGTGAAACCTTTAGTTATTTGATTCACAGTGAATTAATGCTTATATATTATTGTCTTGAATACTTGTGCAGTAACTTTAGTAGAAGTCAGTCATCTTTCCATGGAAAATCAAGAGAGGTACAAATTGCAACATTTTATATATGCTAAAGCAGAGGCTATATATGATGTAAACCATGCTTCTTCTACAAAAGACCTGATGTCAACTTATTGGTATCCTTTATTTACAGGGGCTCTGACTCTGTAAAGACTCTTTCGAATGGAGATGTCTATGTTGGTGCTTTTAAGGGAATGATTCCCCACGGAAATGGCAAGTATACATGGCCAGATGGAACCATTTATGAAGGTGATTGGGAAGAAGGGAAGATGACAGGAAAAGGAAAGATCTGTTGGTCCTCACGGGCTTCATATGACGGTGATTTTTCTGGAGGATATCTTCATGGGTTGGGAACGTTTATTGGTTCTGATGGGTCCATGTACAGAGGTTCATGGAAGATGAACTCTCAACATGGCATTGGGCGGAAGCAGTATTCAAACTCAGACATTTATGAAGGTTGTTGGAGAGAGGGAGTGCGAGAAGGCAGTGGTAGGTATTCTTGGAGTAACGACAACATATATATTGGGAAATGGAAAAATGGGAGGATGTCTGGTAGAGGGGTTATGAAGTGGTTCAATGGAGATCTTTTTGATGGCTTTTGGATCAATGGGTTGAGAGATGGGTCAGGCTGCTATAGATTTTCCGATGGGAGTTATTATTTTGGAACATGGTCTAAAGGGCTGAAAGATGGACCTGGAACATTCTATCCTGCTGGACACAAGCATCTAAGCAAACTTAATCTTGAAAGGTACAAAGACAAGAGGAATGTAATGCTATCTCATCTCTCACCAGAACATTCAAATGAATCTGTTCCACCTAGTGTAAACCGAAGTCTATCTGAAAAAATATCACATAGCTTTAGAAAGGGTTCTGGTGGATTCTCTCATAAAACTTTGTTGCCGAATGGTGATCTGACACACACCGATTCGATGAGAGAAACGATGTCACATAAGAGATCAGTCAGCATCACATCTAATGGCTCCCATGATGGTCAAATCGAATATCCAGACAAGACTGTGGTATATGAGAGGGAATACATGCAAGGAGTCCTCATGAAAGAAAGGGTTCGAAATGTATCCAAACTATCTCATAGAAGTAAACAACGTCTCAAATTTGCCAAAGATGTAGAAAAGAAATCATGTGTCCACATTTTTGAAGGCCACAAGAGCTTTTATCTGATGCTTAGCTTGCAACATGGTATCAGGTATGCAAAATGAGTTTAAAAATTTGCCACTCTACTTCAATGCAAAATTTTTAACTGTGGAATTCCTTAATCAAATATCTTATGTGAAGTTGACAGGTATACTGTTGGAAAGATCACACCAGTTCCTATGCGGGAAGTGAGATCATCTGATTTTGGAGAACAAGCAAGAATACGAATGTATTTTCCAGGAAAAGGATCCCGATTGACTCCTCCACACCATTCTATCGACTTTTACTGGAAGGACTATTGTCCAATGGTCTTCAGGTATCTACAATTCCATGTCACATATGAGGCCTTCATATAGAGGAAGATTTGTTATGTTCCACACTTTCTATTTCTCTCCAGGAGTGTGTTCATATGAAATTTGTATGATTGTTTAGCTGTTTCACCTGCATCATCTGCTAGTTTATGTGAAGTTTATGTACAATTGGTTATTTTTTGTGATGCTGCTTTTGAGTGACTTTACATGCCCCTGTGGGTCTCATTTTCAGGAATCTGAGAGAGTTATTCAAGTTAAATGCTGCAGACTACATGATGTCAATATGTGGTGATGATGGTCTGCGAGAGCTTTCTTCCCCAGGAAAAAGTGGAAGCCTTTTCTATCTTTCGCATGATGATAGATTCGTAATCAAGACACTGAAAAAGTCTGAGCTGAAGGTGACAAACTGAAAATGCGTTTTCTCATTGCATGTCTCTCTTCTGTTTCTTGTAAAGCCAGAGATCAAGTGAATAAATAATAATAATAACCAACTGAAAACTGTAACACCAAAGAAAGTATTGGTTTTAAGCAAATTTATCGAAATAACCAAACAAAATTAAAGTTTTCGGTTTTTGGAATAATATGCTCACCCGTAAAGGCTTATCCCATTTGTAAGATATTGAAGCTGTCACAAGCTAATTATGAAAGGGCAAAATTATTGAAGAAACTGGATATCCTATACCTTGATTCACTCTGGAAGCAATATTTGGGACAAAAATTTACTTCATTATGATTTAATACTTGACCGTTCACTTTCATAGTACATGGATTCCACCTAAACCAAGAAATGGTGTGATTTGGCTTAAGATTTGGTAAAAGTCAGAATATGGTGAGTGGACTTGTAGTACTCGTTATGCAATCTTCTACCATAAACAACTTCATGTGGTATTCTGGATATTTTCTGCACTGTTACTTGCTGTTTATTCTAGTTTCTACGGTTACCTGTATAATGCTTAATTAATATTCTTCACCTTGTGACTATTTACTTGTTTTGAGTATCAATTTGCTATCTGTTCAATATACCCTAGATTACATATTGAAGTGACATGACACTACTTGTTCCTAATGTTGCACAGGTGTTGTTGACGATGTTGCCCCACTATTATACTCATGTACAAGCGCATGATAACACGCTCATTACTAAGTTCTTTGGAGCACACAGGATAACAGTAAGACCTGGAAAAAAGGTTGTTATCCATGAAACCGGCCTACTCTCTTGCTAGATAAGTATAGTTTTATATCATGGGAGAATTCTACTTTTAACTATACTGCAAAAACTTCTATTTACAGGTCCGGTTTGTGGTTATGGGGAATATGTTCTGTACTGAATTAAGAATACATCGACGATATGATTTGAAGGGCTCAGTTCAGGGCAGATTTACAAATAAAGATGAGATTGATGAGAGTACTACATTGAAAGATCTTGATTTGACTTATGAGTTTCATATGGACAGATCATTGAATGAGGCACTGTTTAGGTAAAAGCTCTCTTATTCTTAATTTTGTTTTAGTCAAGTTCATTACTCTTAAGGCCACGTTTGGTAGGCATGATGAGATAAGTTATGATAAGATAAAAAAACCTCAAAAGTTATCATGACTCATAACATAAGATAGTAGTAAAGATTAGAATTATATCTTGTTGTTTAGGAGTACAGAAGATTAAATAGTTAGATATCTTAACTTATGGGTTTGGTAGATTAGATCATGATAAAATGGAGAATTACACATTTAGCCCTGTAGAATATTAGAAATGCTAACTTACCCAATTTCTCTTACAACAATCTCTTCGTTCCTTCTCCATATCGTATTAGAATGAAAATACGACTTTGTCTATTTCTCCAACACTGAAAGAAGGAAGGAGCCCATTATCGGGGACTGCAATCATTAATACAGAGGGAACACAGTAATACAGAAAGAAAGAGTATGTCTTGTATGATTGAATAGGATACTTTTTCTTTCAAAAAAAAGAAAAAGAATAGGATACTTTTTTAGGATAGTTTGCTTATTGAGAGCTCCATAGTTGACTCAAAACCTCCAGCTCGCACCAATAGCACTAGGCTGGAGTAAGGACTCAAACTTGGCCATAATATAGCTCTTGACGAACCAAACTTGACTTGCCACTTGCCAGTGATAGTGATATGTACATTCTGATAATTAAACCTCATTGTGATCCAACCCAATTGGCTCGAACTTCCCCGACATGCTTAAATATCATATCAACATTGCTCAACTTAAGTGTGCGTGTGTTGGCCTAGCAGTAGGGGGTTAAAGTCTTGGACCAAAGATCCCGGGTCGAGTCCTCCGTGGTGCGGCCTTAAAAATTTGCCTGATAAAAAAAAAAAATAGACATTGCTCAAACTCAAACGCAAAGCAATCAACCACAAAGGTAACTGAGCATTTTCCCTCAAGTCCTATCCTCAGACCATCACCAGCCTAACCGCCACCTTGCTCTCTTCATGGATATATACAGATTTTGTGTCATTCTTTTAGTCTTTAGATATAAAACAATGGCTCACGCCACTCCACTATTACCAATCACTTGGAGCCCTGTACTTTTCATTGCTTGGGACCCATCAAATCCGCCAGCTGTCAACTGAGAAAGATCAAGCTTACTCGCTTGCATTTCCTCTTGTTCGTCTCCGCCTTCTTCTTCCTCTTGCTCCTGTCAGACTAGAGCCTCGAGAAACGGTGGAATACTTGGTTCCTGAACCTGCCGTCCCATTTGAGTGGCCATGGGAATTTAGTGCCTTGGTGTGACTATTATGAGAATTTCAAGAACTCTACTTACTCATGGAATGGGCGCACATGGATGCATGATGCGTGTCTGATGGGGGTTGAGATCATAGCATTATCGAAGCCCCGCGCTCCCTCCAACTCCCATTCGACCTCCTTGGCTATATGGATGGTTTCATATAAATTACTGGCCTCTTGCGACCTAATTCACAATCGTATCCCAAACAGATACACTCCCAAGTAATAATCACCTACTAGACCAAGCGCATGAACATCACGAGCTATAAATTGTTTAGCATAATCACTTACCATGCTTGTCTGCCACGTGCACACTAAATCTTCGAAATTGTTTGCCATAGGTTCGTGACAATACATCACGATCATCTCCAAACCTTAATACATCTGTCCAATTTTTGCCGCATGTCTAGCATTTGCAGAAGAGAAGATAATAACCTTTTTCTTTAGATAACTTGAGTTATAACTTATAAGTATCCAATTAGAAATAGGACTAATGAGCACCTTATAATTCTGAAAGTTGCTGCTGCTTCTTCTTCTTCTTCTTCTTCTTTTTCTTCTTCTTCTTCTTCTTCATAAACTGTGTATTGGCATTTTTAACAATTTTTCTCTAATTCTTATTGTTACAGGCAACTCTCTCTGGATGCTGCATTCTTGGAATCTCAACAAATCATAGATTATAGCCTTCTCTTGGGCTTGCATTTTAGAGCTCCTGAACATCTAAGATCGCTATTAGAGGCTCCTGATGCACCGTACGAGGCTGAGGATACTAATACTGCTAATGGTGAGTTGAAGAGCAAAACTTTAGGTTGATTATATATTTGCTAAATAGTTGGCTTTTGGTTTGATTACCAATTCTGCACGTTCTTGTGTCAACAGAAAAGTGTTAATACAAATTTGTATTGATCATTAGCAATTCTGAATTACCGAACACTGAGAAGTTTTGTGCATCCGTCAGTGTCTGATATCAATCACCATTTTAATGTGTTGCTTCCAACTTGGAAGCTGTTCTTGTTGGCTATGTTGGTCTATTTTTCTCTGTGAACTTTTTCTTTCTAAATTCCTTCTCTTAAACCAATACACATATGTTAGGTCTAAGACACCGCATCAGAACTATGTTCTGCAAATTCTTGCATCAGAGCACAAGAGAATAACATAGTCTATGTTTCTTCTAATTTTGGTTATCGTCATTTCCCTTTTTCAGTAGATGAAACTTGTCTGTACATAGTTGTATTGAGGTCTCAATTTAAATTGTCATTTTTAATAAAAAGTTTCCTTCAGTAGGTGCGATTTCTCACGGAGACATCCTAATTCCTCCAAGGGGTTTGGTCTTGGTCACCCATGAGCCTGATTCTGTCAGCACTGAGCCAGGTCCTCACATTCGGGGTAACACATTGAAAGCGCACTCTATTGGCAACCAAGAAGCTGATCTTCTTCTGCCTGGTACTGGAAGGTGAATTGCTCTTTATATTGCTCTTATACTGACTTTTGACTTGTTCAGACCTGTATTGCTTAATTGTTAAATGGGAAAATTGTTCTTGAATACACAACCTTTCGTCAAATTCTGGTTTTGCACACGAACTTTAAAATATGCCTATAATAAATATATAACCTTTCATACACACGAGGTCTATTTTTTTCCTAATTTCGTCAGCTTTCGTGCTCACATGGAAGTCGGAAGTTGGATCTGTTGGAAATTATGTCATTCATATATGTGAGGAAATTAGAATCTCGCTAATCGTTCTACAAATCTGACCTATGTTACTCGGACTCGGGTGCGGGTGTCGGACACGGGTGCGGGATATGTGCCTGGCACTTAAATTTTTCAAATTTAGCATACTTGGACTCGGCCAAAAAGGATCCGAAATTAGGACACGGGTACAGGGATACGTTTTAACAATTGTTTAATTTATATTATATTTTGTAGATTGTGAAATATTTAGCTTTAAATTGAAAGATAATTCATTGATAGTAATTAATTCATTGAAATAAGATATTAATGGGCTAAAATAGAACTAAATTCTGTACTCCTGGGAAACTGCTGTGTCCGCTGAAAAGCCCGATGCAGATCCCATACCCGGATCAGTGTCACACCCGGCGGACACGGGTGCGGCACCATTTTTGAAGAGTCCGAGGAACATAGAATCTGACTTCCATATCAACATGAAATCTGACGAAATTAGGGAAAAAATCGACCTTGTGTGCAAAATCAAAAACAATTGAAAGGTTTATGTATTTATAGGCTAATCTTAAAGTTTGTGTGAAACCAGAATTTGACGAGATGTTGTGTATTTTCGAGCAATTATCCCTTGTTAAATTTAGAAGGACGGTGACCTGAAACTCTGATTAATTGCATATCCAACTTTTTTGCTGCCAAGCATGTAGATTTAGTTTGCAGTTCTTTGCCTTTGTGTGCTAGCTCCAAATAGTATAATTCATGTCGGACACTGAAAATTTATCGGTCTTATTTTTGTTTCGTAGTCTTGAAACTAATCTCCAAATTCTACCAGTAAGTGACATTAACAAGTTGCATTGCCAGTTCATATATTATCCCGGTGTATAAGATGCTTCATTGTGGTGAATACTTAGCTAGCTGTTTATTTTCAGGTTGAGGGTGCAATTAGGAGTAAATATGCCTGCTCAGGCAAATCACAAAATCGTGCAGACAGATACGGACTCTGCTGAAATCGAGCTCTTTGAGGTGTATGATGTCGTTATTTACCTTGGCATAATCGATATATTACAGAAATACAACGTGAAAAAGAAAGTAGAACATGCGTGTAAATCTGTTAAGTTTGATCCTTTGTCAATTTCTGTTGTGGAGCCTAAGATTTACTCGAAACGATTCATTACCTTCCTAGAGAGAATCTTTCCTGTTCCACAGTAAGATATAGTATCTGCCAACACGTTGTATTCAGATTTTTGATGAAACACTCTGTATATCGTTCAGCATATTAAAGATTCTTGTATTGCTCACCTTAGAAATTCTCGAGGGAAGTTAATACATTTGATGAGAAGATTTTTGTATTGTTCACCTTCCTTAGGAATTCTCGAGAGAAGTTGATACATTGATGAGGTGGTTTTAATGACAAGACTTTTGAACCTGTGTGCATAGCAATGTTTTAAAAACAGAAGTCGAAGTGGCGAGACCTTCGGTTCCCATTTTCTCAATTGAATCGCAGTTGAACCGGACAAAACCGCCGAGTTGGAACCGTGACACAGTGACATGTTCCTAGTTCAACCGGCCGGTTCTATCTGGTTCTTAAAACAATGGTGCATAGCAATTTTAGATAATTTATTTAGAGATGATTTCACTTGGTCAAAGTTACTTCGTTGGAACATAAAAGAGCATTCATGGGGGATTATATTATAGGTTCAAAATTGAGATCAATTTTGTCATTTGGCCATAAAATCACAGCAAGTTAAACTTCAGGCCAATTTTGTAATTTTTGAAAGTTCGAATTATGAAGTAACTAAAAAGTCAAAGTTCGGGCCATAAAATACATTTAACCCTATATGTGTTTTAAGCATAGATGACGAGTTAGAACATGTGTAGATGACGATAAATACATGTTTGTTGTACCTTTGCATCATCCCGATGTCTTAGCTTGAAGTTAGGTAGGTTAGTGTTAGATAAAATGGTTTTGAAGGGAAAACTTGAGAATATTTTACTTTGGTATATATAATAGTAATTGATTAAACATATTAGTACTTGCTAAACGGGGTGATCAAATTTGTCCAAAAATTGAAATTCAAACCGAACAAATTTATGTTTTATGAGGACCTAAACACTTCTTTGGAAACAAAGACCTAACTCAAATTGCAGTAAAATTGAACTAATTACAACTCACACATTGGAAACCAACAAAATATTGCATAAAAAACATTCATTCCTCAAGACATACAAGGTACCTTAAGAGACATTTAAATAAACAAAATCCAATTAATACATCTAATTTTGAGTGAAAGAACGACCACTATCATAGATCTCTTCCTCAATGCTCAAAACTAATTTAAGCACCATAGATACAATATAACTGAACAAGCAATCACCATTGTAAGTGTCACCTACCGTTTTCATATACAGTGAAATATGAAAACCACAACATGAGATGCATTGAATGGCATAGCACAGATATCCACTTACAAATTACTCAAGAAACTACCAAAGATAATCAGATATCGATAAGTCACAAGAGATGACATTCATTTCCAAGTTTACTGCAACCCCGAGACAAATCCACCAAAAAGGGAGAAAAATATGTCATTTCATACCTAGCGCAAATGACACCTTTGGACGTGATTTGTTCTTGCCCAATAGCTTCATTTGGTTAGCTCTTTCTTCCTCCTCTTGTTGTTTTTTCTTTCGCAAGGCCTCTTCTTTCTGCCTCTGAAGTTCTT
This sequence comes from Mentha longifolia, assembly GCA_001642375.2. Lineage (NCBI taxonomy): Eukaryota > Viridiplantae > Streptophyta > Magnoliopsida > Lamiales > Lamiaceae > Mentha > Mentha longifolia. The sequence continues at coordinate 21,454,786 of CM038120.1, read as the reverse complement.
CCAATTCTCTATAACGTTCCTCTTCACGTCTTTGCTGTTCCAAAGCTTCTCTTCTTTGAGCTTCTTCCACCTTCCGCTGATTCTCTTCCAGCATCCGTTCAAGTTCTTCTCTCTCTTTTTGTGCATTTTCCTGAGTGATTTATATATAACCCCACATCCTCAGAAAAGGCGAAAAGCAGTATGAAGCAATCATAATCAGAGGCAAGAAGAGAACAATCAATTATTTAATTCTTCATTTCTCCACAGCTTAAATTACATCTGAGACCATAAATCTTGTTAATGGTTTCAGTGTTGCACTAACTATAGTAATAGACATAATCACATAAATGATGTCCGATTCATTAGAACATACTATAGCTTTTGGTCTTCGCATCCAAATTCAAGACATTTGATTAATAATGAGACATCTCGACATTTGACTCTTGTTCTATCCATGTCAAACCAGACCCCCAAAACCACCCCAACACAACATTTCAATACCATCATGTAACGTCTTGGCCTGCAATCCAACAGCAAATGACTCTCCGGATGAAGTTGGCATTATAATATATAACCTGAAAAGCAGTCTCAAATTTGAAAGGAAATGTTGATGCAGTTTAGTTGGGCTACTTGAAGGCTTTGCCCACGTACAGGTGAGACTTCAAGCACATATTTTCTTATATTATACTACCTCCATCCCATATAGTTAGTCCAGTTTGCTTTATTGACTTTTTCGGCACGCATTTCCACCGAAACCTAATACGGGTTATAAAATATAATTTTGAAGTATTTTTTCTTTTATGGGATACTTTGACACTCGTAGTATCTCGTAAAAAAAAAAAACTTCAAAATTATATTTTAAAACCCGTACTAGGTTTCGGTGAAAACGCGTGCCGGAAAAGTCAATAAAGCAAACTGGACTAACTATATGGGATGGAGGTAGTATGTAAATGTATTTCCAGATTTTATTCAAAAGCCTGTGTATTAATGATTAGAAGACGAGGATTATGTATTAAGAATTACAGCCTCATATAAACATATATCTCAGATCTCAGATTTAGCACATGTTCAACATCTAGTTAGTGGGTGTTCACTTGAAGGTTTTTAAAAAAGGTTAGTTATGTGTGGTTTTTCCTAAATCATAACCTGTTGGGATAAAAACAGCTTACAGCCATACCCTATTGGCAGAGGAAACTTTGACCAATAATGAAGCACACTTCGACAATGAACCTCAAGTAGTTAGAGCTTTAAACATCTAAAAGTTTATGAGGAATACAACCTCTCTCCATGATTCTATGAAGGCTAACACAAAGAAATATCACAAAACATTGATTTACTGAAGTGAAAATCTAGTTAACTACCATACAAACAAATCATACATGTATCAGCAAAATAATGCCTGTGAGAATATTAGAAACTCAAAATGAATAAAGCATTTATCACAAAACAGATGATTAGACACTTGCCTCTCGCTTTGAAGCCTCTATCAGAGCTGATTCCTTTTCTTTTTCAAGTTGAGCTGCAACCTCAGCAACAAGTTTCTTCCTACCTTCCTCCAGACGCTTCTCTATCTCAAGCTTGATCTCCTGACAATTCAAGTTCTCTTCAACTTTCTTTCGAATTTCTTCTGCTATTCTCTTTGCAGTTTCTTCTTCTATTAGTTTTAATTCTAACTCCTGCTGACGCCTGGTAAAACAGTAGAAAATGTCAAAAGAAAAAAAAAAAGGCCACTGATCCAATAAGAGAGAAGTCAGTTCTCATTTCTCAAAGGAGTCAAAAGCCCTCAACAGCACAAACTGCAATCTTTCTATTCCTTTTACTGCTGGGCAAAAGATTTGAGGAAGTTATACAACAATGCTGGTCATACAAGGTTCTGTAAATTCAGAACTAAAACAAATTACAAACTAACCTCCAGTTTGAAAAAGGCACAATGACATATATGCATATGCTTTTACAGCATACCTCTAATTGATTCCTGATCCAAAATATTTCAGTTTCAAATCTGGTGAACAGAAGATTAACGAGGCACCCAAATGGACCATCAAAATAAACAATACCAGAAACTTCCTTCAATTAATCCTGTGGAGAAGAGCATCAAGTAAAAAGTAGCAGTTCCAGTATTAATTGCTGAAACACTTCATCCCTTGTAGTAGAAATATGCATAAACCACGGAATGTTGTCTACATATCTAAAAGTAGGTTTGTACACACTTACTAACAATACCCGATCCATCATCACCCAATCTCAACATTTACGAATTGGGAAGAGCAGTAAATATAGATTACATGAATAGATGATGAGTCCAAAATGTCATTTTATGTGTACAGACAAAATGGTGATGAAGTTTGACCAGAACCAAACTTATCTCTAGAAGAGAATTTTATAATTAGCGCAATAAGCTACACAGATCATCACTGTGGAGCTATCAATTTCACAAGCAATCACACAGGCAGCACTTTCAAAATCCACCGCAATATCTTACTCGATGTTCTATTTTGGTTGTATAATTATCTACTAGGATCACAATTTTTCATGCATGCATGAGTTGAAGAAAGGCCAAAAATTTATCCAACTGATTCATATTTAAAAAATAACAAAAATACTTACAGTCCAAACGATTTTATGTTACATATACAAACTCCAAATAATTGAAAATATCGTGAAACTTCTACTAGCACCAGACGGAACAGAAACAATAAATATTTTTAATTCATAATCTGAAGAAAAAAATCTATGCAGAACCAAAAGATAGAGGGATATGACTATATCAAGTCATCCTCTTTCAAACTTATGGTCTCCTCCATTCATGTGCAACATCAGGCGATACTATCAAATGAAAAATACTATGGACAAATTTGAAATTTTAGCATCGATTGAAAAAGAAAAAGAAAGCAATGGATGAAAACAAGCAAACAACAACGAAAAGACATGGAACTAAAAAGAAGTTTTATCGAGGAGTAAAATATTCATGCTCATCCAACTTATCCAAGAGCTCTCAAAACCAGCCATATCTGATAAAAAAAAAAGGAATCTATGCATAGTAATCGAATGACTACATATGTCCAAGCTATCACTGATCTCAACTATATAAGTTATCTCCAAAAGTACTCAGTTACTGACAGTATATGTTAGACTTCCATCACCAGCCTCCAGAATAAACAATTTAAGAATATTAGCAAGTCCAAAAGATAATGTATATGAGAAACTGCGGAAGTTTATTCCAAGAACAGATCACATCACTAGGCTACAGAAAATCATGAAAGTAGAAAAACATAAATGGAAAAGGATCACAATTGTAAGAGTTATACCTCTTCTTGTCCTCTCCCTCGTTTTTCAATTTTTCCCTTGCATCTTTCATCTCTTTTATACCAATGTGTGGGGATGTACATAGTGGGGATGATGAAGTACTCCTTTTTCTTTGTCTTTTGTTTGATTTTGGAGTAGGTGAGCGGCTCTTACGACGTCTTGGAGTGGGAGAGCGACTTCTATGTCGAGAGGATAATGAACGCCTTTGTCTTCTGTAGAATACAATGAAGTAGTTGAGCTTTAAAAGAAACTATTATATTATACAATGTCCACAGCCTCGTGTTTCCAAACCTACATCTATACTGAAAGCAAGTACAGTTACCTCACATATTGCAAAGAATAAACGGGGTGCTGCATCTTTTATCATAAGACACTGCTATTATCACAACCGAGCAGTGAAATAACACCAACACCACCCATCACCAGCTTACTTCTCAGTCAAAAGGAGCCATTGTTTCATTTCTAGAGTTCTCAATGATCAATGATCTTGACTACATCATTCAACCTATGCTTTAAAGATAATGTATCTCACTTTCTAATTGGTTTTGTACATAGAAACTCCCAGCATGAGGATGCATAATCCATTAAAATTACAGTTTAGCAGCTTTAGGTAAGGTGACAGATCATCAACTCAACAACCAAATGCATGAAGAATATCAAGGAGCTGATCGAAAGCGTAAACTCTCACAGGCAGCAACAAGGCACTAGGACACCAAAGTTACACAATCCGTGAGCATCTGTTAGATAATCTACAACAAATGAAACCAATACGATGAGCAATCATTATGTATATTGTTCACAACATTGCCCAACCACAATAATCCTGAAAAGAGTCATAACTCTTGATGCATCCTCATCAAACTGGAAAACATTATAATTAACAAATAATTCAGAATTAAAATTAGTTTTGTTTCAGAACTAGAAAATAAATCTAAATACACTCAGGTTGTGTTTACTTAAAGACATAAAAGTAAATAAAAAAAGTATAACAGGGTATAAAAGTCTATTTACCGCTTTATTCCTCGTTTATTTTGATGTGTAAAAAAATCCAATCAGGCTGCATAAAAGTTCAGGCAGCCTTTTTTCCTATACCATGGTATAATATTACAGCTAAGAAAATTGTGTGATAATTTTATACCACCCTTTACCACTTTTGTTAAAAGACTTCCTTACCCTACATTCCTTTCCCAACAAAAAAATAAGAGCAATTTACGCATTTCATATTTTATCCACCATTTCCTTCCAAGCAGTTGTATAAATCTATTATGAATTTATCATTCAACTTGACAAAAAAACTGTTATCCAACATTACTTGAACAACTAATCCTTGATAATAAACATCATCAAATTCAATTTCAATTTAACCAAACTAGTTTAAACTTATAACGACAGCCTTTTTCCCCTAAAAAACTCAACTTTCTATTGGTGATGACAACGAAGAGCACGCATAAATTGGTAGAAAATCATCAAACCACATACAGTAATAATTGCATCTGCAGATTATCAATTCATCATGGTTTGATCAATAAAGTAGATTACCAGAGTTGTCACCTATCCCCTCCTCTTAATCTTAAGAAATTAGCAGCAACCAAGTATAAACATCAACTCAAATAAAAAAAATCCCTGATACAATACAGGCAAGCAAGCATAAGCAAAAAAAGTATGACCTGCTATGGGAATAAGGGGATCTGCTTCTCTCTCTCCGGCTCCGGCGTCCAGACCTCACCTCAGAGGGCGGCGGCGAATACCTTCTTCGGTGCGACGGCGACCGAGATATTTGCCTCTCTCTACCCATCTCAACTTTCAGCTGCTATACAAAATTAACATTAACAGGAAGAGTCGAGTCCAATTAATCCAACAAGCCCAGCTACACAATTCTTTACCGATCAAATTCAAATGGATTGAAAAGAATGCAAATTTAAAAGGGCAGGGGACGCAAAAGTTAACCCTAAGCTCACGGAAATAAGAGTCGACGAAATTTGATAAAATTTAATCTAATTACTACAGTAACATACTATTCCCCACAATTTATTTACTCAATAAACATTTTTGCACTCAACAATTTTTAAATAAAAAAATAATATTAAAAAATACATAAACGCTCCATCGTCCACAGCAATTTTTCAGTTAAATTTTTTTGTATATATCATTGTCATGCTATCGGTGGACAATGAAGTGCTCATTCTTAAAATATTAGTAATACTAATATGTGAAAATGGTATGAAATAATCATTCTCACTTAGCCAACAAAAAGCGCAACTCATAAGATAGTTTACAAAAAATATACCCACTTTTTGTTATTTTGGACGAAAATACCCTTACTTATTTCAACTTTCCTTCAGTTTTTCCCCTAGTTTGAGCTCCCATTTTCATTACATTTATTGTCTCCTTCTCCACTTTCTTTGCTTATTGGTGACGAGAAACGACGAGAAACTCTGAGCTCGACATTGGCTTAGGATTCCGGCAGCCTATCAACGATTTCGGGACCTTGACTGTTTCTGTTATATCATTCTTCCCATCAGCAGATTTTTTTGTGCGTCGCTCTGCTGTGCAATTTAGGGTAGGAAATTTTCAGGCGGCAGGTCATCGATTCCATCAGCGGAGGTTCCTCGAATCTGTTTGAAAGGCGGCGTTCTAGATGGCGGCGGTTGAACCGAAGGTATTTTCTTGATTCAATAGTTTTCTGTTGTGAATGATTTATCTAATTTCATTTAATTATTAGGTAGCTTTGTTCAGTTGAATTTGAGTCTGGAATGTGAGTTTATTTTTGTTAAATTGGCGTTTTGTATAGCTATTTTAAGATGGGTAAGCTAAGGTTGTGTTTGATTCGAGTCTGAGTTGGAATATAAATTGTAGCTGTTGGAACAACTGAGTGTAATAGTTCTAGTTGTTCCATGCAATGCATGGATGGAACAGTACCCAGTAGTTCCAACTGTTCCATGCATGCATTGCATGGAACAACTGGAACTATTACACCTAGTTGTTCCAATTGTTCCAACTACTCATGTGCTGGAACTTTGCCTTATTTAATGTATTTAATGCGTTGCATGGAACAACTGGAACTATTACACCCAGTTGTTCCAATTGTTCCAACTACCCATGTGCTGGAACTTTGCCTTATTTAATGCGTTGCATGCAGATTCGGCCTAAAAACATATTGTTTGTCCATGGAGGGGAATGGTCTGAAAAAGATAGCACTTACATTGGCTTTGAAAGGGAGTTGATGCCTATACCACCTGTTGGCCCCATAGGATACACATATTTGTTAAGTAGGATTCAGGCACGCATGATGAAGCCGAAAAGTAAGTACTTGTATCAAGTAGTTGCATTGTTGAAGTCCGCGATGGGTGATACCGTTAGAATGAAGATTCTAGATGATTTTGATCTAACGTATGTTCTGGATGAGTTGGAAGCACCTGTATTATACATTTCTACAACCCCGATAAATGAAGAATTATTAGAGGCTGTGAATGACCATGCAGGAAGGCTGAATAATGACATAAATCTGGTGACTAATGCTTCTGGGGCTAGGAAAACAAAATTGGGTCGGAATTTGGATACGACTTTGAATAGGGATTCAGATACGAATTTGAATATGGATTTGGAGAGAGAGAGAGAACGGAATATTGACACGGGTGTCGATTGGAATGAAGATTGGGGTTTACATGATACGGATTTGGATGGGGTCGGTGATCATGATCCCTTCGCGACATCTGGAGACCGTGCAGATAATGATGATGTAGAGAGCCTTGAAAATATACCCATCGGCACCCTTCGGCGTAATGTGACCTCAGTGGGTAGTAGGAATGATGTATTCGAGGGAGATCACGAGTATGTTGGGCAGTGGATCATCCCCGGTGCATCGTTTCATATGAAACAACCTAAGACAAGAGACAATTTAGGTAATGAAGGCATCGGCGACGATACACTTTGTAAAGGTGTTATATTTGAAAGCAAGAAGAAATTGGTCACTGTGTTGGGGTTATATCATCTTGCTAATCACGTATCATTTGATACGCCGCGTTCCTGTAAGAAACGATATGGTACTTATTGCAAAAACAAGAAAGAGAATTGTTCTTTCGTTTGTACAGCACTAGCATTGGGTTCCGCATGGGAAATACAAGAATGGGCACCGCACACGTGTAAAAAAGATTTGAGATTTCATTCCGAACCAACCATATGCGCTAAAGTTTTAGGTGCATATTTTGTTCCAAATTTGATGACAAAAGGTGTTGTTTTAAGGCCGAGTGATATCCAAGCGATGGTTAAACGGAAATTTGGGGCTAAAATAGAATATCAAACTGCTTTGAATGCTAAAAATCATGCACTTACAATGGTGTACGGCGAGTCACACGAGTCATTCCAAATGCTTCCGAAGTACCTGTGGATGATAGAGCACACAAATCCAGGATCTGTTACTGAATTGAAAGTCGATGAGGCTGACGGGAGTTTCAAGTACTGTTTCATGGCTCTCGGTGCATGTGTTAGGGGATTCAATGCGTGCCGTCCTGTCATTGTAGTTGACGGTACACACCTGAAAGGGAAATACAAAGGCGTACTGTTGGTGGCTGTTACAAAGGATGCAAACGAGCAGGTCTTTCCATTAGCATTCGGGTTGGGGGACAAAGAGACTGACGAGTCATGGACTTGGTTCTTTCAACAGCTTCGACGTGCCTTCGGCTGTCCGGATAAGATGATGATCGTTTCAGACCAACACGCTAGCATCAAGAATGCAATGGATGCTATCTACCCCGGCGTAGCCCATAGGCTTTGTGTTTACCACCTGCAAAAAAACATCAAGTTTTGGGGAGATCATGCCATTGCGCTCTTCCAATCAGCTGTACACGTCTACCGAGAACGTGACTACAACCTTACAATGACAAATCTTAAATCTCATGCTCCAGCTGCATATAACAAGGTACTGTGTGTTGATCCGAGACAATGGGCTCATTCTAAATCTCCTGTGCCCCGTTACCTATTTTCAACATCTAATGTTGCTGAGTGCTTCAATGGTTGTCTTCGATGGGCTAGAACTTTGCCAGTTTGTACTCTCTTCGAGTGTATCCGCTCTCTCATCGGGCAGTGGTTTGTAGAACGGCGTGCTCTAGCTACCAGTCGAACTCACGAGTTAACTGATTTTGGACAGTTGAAATTGGGCAGGGCAGCTGAGTTGGGTTCGACTATGAGCGTTGAAGCAATTTCTCCAACAAAGTTCAACGTATCAGCAGCGATGAAGCATCACGTAGTGGATCTTGACAAGAAGCAATGCACTTGTCTTATATTCGATATCGACTTCATCCCTTGCTCTCATGCTTCAGCAGCCTTACGGTAACCATGTCATGTTTGAAATGTGGTCACTAGTTTTTCATGCAAGTCTTTCTCGGTTTAGGGCTATAATTTAGGATCCAGTTGGATCTATTTGCTCCAATATAGTTCCAACTGTTCCAATTATTCCAGCACTAACATCTTAAGTGGTTTCTCTGTTGCAGTCACACGAAGCAGTCGCCAATCCCATACGTATCTCGTTATTACTCCACTGACGCACTCCGTGAAAACTATGCGGGTGAGGTGATGCCAATTCCGATGCCCGAAGATTGGAACCTACCCGCTGCGGTTGAATCGTGGGTCATTGGAGCTCCGAAAAATCCTAAACAGGCCGGTCGACCGCGTGTCAGCAGGATAAGGCCCGTGTCCGAATCATCATCTCGAAGCAGAGGCACCCCTCGATGTACTCGTTGTTCGCAGTTCGGACATTATCAGAGTACTTGTGTTGTTCCAATATCCATTCCGTCTGCCGGAGAGGTTTCTTCATCGGGTACGAAACGCCACAGGCCGAAGACATGCGGCATTTGTCATGCTACTGGCCATACCCGATTGACATGCATTCATAGGGTTCCGCCGCCATAGAGGAACCAATCAAGCGTTATCGGCTTGTAATCTAATTTGAGTGTATCGTAACTATTTATTACTTTAGATCCAACTGTACCAATTGTATTGGTAATTAACATTTCATATTTCAATTAATTAGATTGTTTTCAATGTGCTTTAATCGTCATTAATTGGAAGGCTTCAAGAATAATACTCATTGTATGCTTTGTCAAATCAAATATCTTCTCTCAGAAAAAAGGATTTTGTTTTTATTTTTTTGGTTGAAGATTCCCTTGACCAAGCATGCTTGCTTTGAGAAGAATGACAGCCTTTGAATGGTCAAAAGATTCCCTCAAATAATGCATACGCATCCTCTCCAATATTTCTAAGTGCTATAAGTCCCTCTTAGTGGTTGCCTTTTTTCCATGTATTTCTTAGCTATATTTCGCTCACTTTTCAAATGGATTTCTCCAACCTCTCATCTCAAAGACAATACTTCTACAATATCCCATGGAACAAGACTCTTGATAGACAGTTCATTGCGTGTCTTATCTCACTAATGGAGAAATACCCCGACCTCAAATATGATCATGCGCCGGCAGATGCCTTATTGGCGGCGAAAGTCATTCTCTTGAACAACAATCCCAGTCTAAGACTTGATTGGGAGGATCTCTACTGCCGTTTCGGTCTCCTACGAGACCGCTATCAAACCTTCAAGTGGGTTCTTGCATATGAAGGGTCCGACTGGGATAGAGAGATTAATCGTGTATTCACTAGCGATGATAAATGGAATGCGATGTTCATGGTAAATACTCAATAATTTGTTAACCTCCATTTACCTATTCATTTATTTATACGTTAATTTGTTTGCAGGAGAAACCAATGGCTAAAGCATACTACAGCCAAGGCGAGCCACTTTATGACGACATGATGATCCTTTTCGCACTCGACGACGTCAAGAATGAAGAACTTTCGCATAAAGTGATTAACTTGGACGAAAGTGAAGCTTCGGATGATGTGTCCGTTGAAGTAACATCTCCACCCTTGAACTCCCGATGCCATAGACTTTTTGAGGGCCCATCGAACCCACCTTCATTCCCCGCAATGAACTTCGGCCCAAGAAAGCCACGCTATATGGAAAGCCAAAAAAAGTCGAACAGCCAAGGTCAAAGCTCCACCGCATCTACATCGCCACTGATGTGGTGGAAACCGTGACGGGAACACTCTTGGGGGATGCTTCAGCCGTTGGTTATTAGTTATCACTTGGGTCACTTGGTTGTATTAGTTATCATTTCGCTCACTTGGTTATTAGTTATGACTTGGTTGTATTAGGTATCACTTGGTTCACTAGCAAGTCCATCTCTTTAGTCTTAAGTGTTTTATTGTCTACTTGGATCACTTGGATCTATTAGTAGAAATAGATCCAAATGTCCCAGCATCGCACTTGGATCACTTGGATCTATTAGTAGAAACAGATCTAGTTGTACCATTCCGCACTTGGATCACTTGGTTCTATTAGAAGAAATAGATCCAAATGTCCTAGCATCGCACTTGGATCACTTGGATCTATTAGCAGAAATAGATCTAATTGTTCCATTCCGCACTTGGATCCCTTGGTTCTATTAGAAGAGATAGATCCAAATGTCCCAGCATCGCACTTGGATCTATTAGCAGAAATAGATCTAATTGTTCCATTCCGCACTTGGATCCCTTGGTTCTATTAGAAGAGATAGATCCAAATGTCCCAGCATCGCACTTGGATCTATTAGCAGAAATAGATCTAATTGTTCCATTCCGCACTTGGATCCCTTGGTTCTATTAGAAGAGATAGATCCAAATGTCCCAGCATCGCACTTGGATCACTTGGATCTATTAGTAGAAATAGATCTAATTGTTTCATTCCGCACTTGGATCCCTTGGTTCTATTAGAAGAGATAGATCCAAATGTCCCAGCATCACACTTGGATCTATTAGCAGAAATAGATCTAATTGTTCCATTCCGCACTTGGATCCCTTGGTTCTATTAGAAGAGATAGATCCAAATGTCCCAGCATCGCACTCGGAACTCTTGGATCTATTAGAATAAATTGATCCAAGTGTTCCAGCAGCCCACACAAAAGATATTGACTGAATCTTAATTATCAGGCGAAATATATCAAAGAGAAGACATAATATTATGAATGCTTCTGAGAGACCCTACTAATCGAACCCTAACAAGCATGATTGTTTACGATTTCCCATCCCACCTACACATGCACAAATGGAGACTACAACAAAATATGCAGTTTTTTCTGCAAGCCACCCCCTGGCTAAAACACAACATGCTTCAGAAAATAGAATAAAAACTATTTGTTTCTTTCACTAAACACCGACCCATTACGCTCTGAATTAAGCCCTTTGATCAAACGATAGGACACACTGTGCTCCCGTCCGTACTGAATTTGAAGATTGACTCTGCAATGTGATTGCGATAATTTTGAATATCATCCATGGTCATCTTCTTATCAGCCACCCCCTTAAGTCGATTTTCAGCGTATAATAACGCTAGTGGCCCGCAACTTGCGCTGTCACTTTGTTTGATCTTGTTGACTTTAGGAATATGATGCTCCCATTGCGAGTAGATGGGCACGACTACTTCAAGCCTTCTCTCGTAAAAGTTCATATACTTCAACACTTGTGGGACAATACGCGCTACCGGCTCGAATGCGACTGATCTAATTTGAAGGTGGTGGGCTTCGAATTTATGCTGGTTCGAGTCCCAAATCTCCAACGTGCACTGCGTCAGGTCTAGAATACACGTAGCCCAATGCTTGTTGAACACACCATGATAACCTATTCGAACAATATTTCAATGAATGTTAGAACACGTGGAACAGTGTTGGAAAGCAGTTCCAATAGTACCAACTTCAGTGCAAAATATTTACCTTATTTGCATCTTCCCAACTTTCCAGGGCCCCCCACTTGGGCAACCGTCCATCCACAAACTTAGATAGCCTCTTAAGGTCTGCCTCCTTCACTTCTTCCTCCTCATCAAACCTGACGGATCCCGTGCGATCTTTCTCGATGTCAGTCCAAACCTCCAATATAGCTTGCTGAAAGTCGACAGCAGCTTGTGCATAAATAGAAAAATCTCACGTGAACTTAAGTAAAGTGAACATGAAATTAGTAAAATTTACATAGAAAGTGGATCCCATGATCCGTATCCCCTTCTTCACTTTATGAATTCCGGCTAGGCTCGGGTCCGTGGCTAGGATAGACAAGTATGGATCCACATGCTCATTCTCCAATTGATATCATGGGTTCTTGATATCAAGGAAATACTCTTTGCCCAATGGATACGGCAAGCCCACATTTCTCCTGAAATTGAAATGACTAAAGAATTAACTGAACAGAACAATGGAACAACATCTACACATCGGAACTACATGTACACATCATGAAATATGGTTCACTTACTCATCTCCACCAGTCCCCCTTAAGAAGCGTTGGAAGTCTGTGCCCCTCACATCGTTTGGTAAGAAGGGGCTCCTTAATGATGCTGCAGGTTTTCTTTTTCTCCCTGCTCCTGCTCGACTGTAAGTCACTACCGGCCCTTTGCCTTTTCTCTGCCTTGCCTCCTCTTCCAATTATGTTTGAAGTGTTCTCACTGATTCTTGTGATGTCGGCTCGGGTCGGGTTACGATGGCAAGGGGAGTTGAGCATGGTTGCTCATCATTCAGAAGCTCGTCATTAAAAACTTCCTTCTGAAATGACCGTATCTCAGCCAGCTCCTTTTCCATTTGGGAAGAGCTGAGGTGCTCTTGAATCGTTTGGCCGGCATCCTATAAAGTTTTAAAGATCAGAGTCATCCAACGGATGAAAAATCTATTAGTTGGAAAACATGGAACAATTGGAACAACTGGAACAATCGGAACAGTTTGAAGAGTTGTTCCAACTGTTCCGCACTTTAAAAAATTGCTAAAAAAAAAATAAAGTATTTATACCAATCCAGCAGTTTCACCGTCTCCTTCAGCCTTCTTTTCTCCCTCCCCATCCTCGGCATCTCCTTCAGCCTCCTGTTGTCCCACCCCTTCATCAGCATGGGGTGTACCATGGCCCTCTCCTTCAGCCTCCTCATCGGCTACATAAGTGCCATCATCGAACCCACCTTCATTTTCCTCCCAAATTACCTCATCTTCTTCCTCAGCTTGGTTTTCTCCAACCTCGTGATGGTCATTTTCTTCTTCAATGTTCTCTTCTCCTTCACCTTCATTCTCATTTTGCGTTCTGGTCGACATGCGTGGTGCTCTACAAACATCATTGTGGTAGTTTTGGTCACGGTCGGGAAAAAGGATCGCCGTCATCTTGCTCACAACAAGATCAACTACTTTCTCTGCAAAAACACTGCTGCCCTCGAGCTCCTCCCTTGCTTTTTTTGCGGCCTTACTGGCAATCTGGGCAACCAGTTTCCTCTTCCTGCTAAGTGTCAGAGTGTATGGGGCTTCATCTTCTTCGGCAACACCGGTGCCTGCGCATTGACCTCGCCTTTCACCAGCTGCACTCGACTCCGGAGGCATATCGGCCCTCCGCATCGGTGGTATTTGTGGAAGTGCTCTTCCTGTTGCTGCTCTTCTCCTTGCCGTCGAGGCTCTCTCCAATTGAGAAGTGTAGATCAGAGAGAATGGCGTCCCTTCAGCCTCTACAGACGTCACATAACTGCGCTGTACCTCCTTGTCATCAGGCTCCAACCGCGAAACAATCTTCAACATAAATTTTGAATGCATCAGTAAAGATTATTTACACGAAAAGGGAAACAACCAAAAAAACAAATAAGTTATAACATAGCCTGGAAGAGTTGTAACTGTATACCAAAAAAGATCCAAATGTTCCAGATATTCAGACAGATAAATGATCAACTAATATATTTATTTTCCTGGAACAGTTGTAACCATATACCAAAATAGATCCAACTGTTCCAAGTGTTAGCATGAAACAGTTGGATCTATATACAAAAATAGATCCAACCATATATCAAAATAGCCTGGAACAGTTGGATCTATATAAAAAAATAGGTCCAAATGTTCCAAGCAAAGAACACGCTAATAGGTGAGGGTTCTCACGCGTGTGATCTCGATATCCAGATAAGTTAAGCCTCTATTGTAGGTATAGCATAGGCCACGGGGATGACAATTCCTTCTCACGCTTGCACCAAAACTTTTTCCCAAATCTGGGAAGGCCTCATATATCCAGCCCTAATTCACAGAAAAATACAAACATTTAAGAATCCATTTATGCAACTAAAAAGGTATTACAATGAAATGATTAATACAAGCCACATACCAGGAAAGCTAGAGTGTTGCCAGTCAAGTGATAAGACTTGGAAGGAATATGCTTTTTCACAGATCGAATTGAATTCACCAAAAGCTGGTAAGAAATGCTGCTCCAAGGGAACTTAGCCCATCCTTTCTTGTCCTCGACCAAGACCCATACCCAGTCGGGTATCTTGGAGGATGCTGCGTCCATTCCCATGATAATGTGTGCCACAATAAGAATCTGAGAGAGCTTCACGCAATCCCCAGCATCAAGACATTCCCAGTTCTCGCCAACCATGTACCAAAACCACAAATTGTTTGGTGAGATAGGGTTGTTTTGGAAACACCGGGTGTAGAGAGAGTTCTCCGGTATCTCGTGCCGTGCAAACGGATCAAAATTGGTGGGCCCAAATCGGAGACCAGTGACGAGCGCAAACTCCATTCGTCCGAATTTAACTACCTCACCATTTACCCTGAAGAATATCGCAGTAGGGTCAGGGTCTGGGGTCCCTATTGCTTCCCGGCTGACTAGATGGTGGATGCACTTCCCAGACTTCGATATTACAGTTGGGTATCTCATAAAATGTTTGAACACACTTTTGCTCATTGCTGCTTCAACATCTGCTCCGAATTCCTCCAGCTTGCCCTGAATGACAGATATGATATCCTCCTTGCCAGTGAGTAACAATTTGTAATTTTCTTCATCTTGCATGTGCTTTCGGGGTTCATCCCAATTAACCTTCAAAAAATAAGCACCAGATGTTAGTAAAATAGAGTGTACTATACTATAAACATGTCTGATGGAACTATTTCGCTTAATAGATCCTTCTGTTCCAAGTGTGCCAACAGAATGCACATGGACTACTTGGAACAGATAGAACAACTTTCATAAATAGTTCCCAATGTTCCTGACCATCACATGGAACATGTGGAACTATTTATGAAACAGTTGAAACTGAACCAAATAATTGAGGTTTCAGCAACCCTAAACCGCCAAAATAAACAAGCGCCATTTGTAATACCACCCAAAAAACCACCAAAAAACAAGAGAATAAAGAAAAACAAAGGATTTGCATTGTTGCAGATGTTCACCACAAAAAGTTGGAATCGAAGCCAGCAATTTAACAAAGAGAGCAACAATGAAGAACCAAAATCTTAAACATATTCCTCCCAATACAACAAAAATTACAGTAGATTAACAAAACTCAGTTGCATGTTGAAATTTTTATAGAAAAAATATAAGAAGAAATCCTAAAATCAAGTAATATACCACCAAGAATCTACAATAAGCTTAAAAATCCATAATAACCATACCAACAGTAATATTCGTCAGAAAAATCCACAACATTCATCAAAACTCACAACTTTTAAAGAAATCGAGCATAAAAAACAAGAACCACACAGAAAATACATAAACCCACCAATATTCTTCAAAATCCACCGATTAAAACCGTACCTCGACTTGGCTTTCGGGATTTGAAGTCGACGCAGAGGCCATTGCTGGTAGCGGATGTAAGGGTTGGGCTTCTCGGTGGATCCTTGGCGTCGTCGCGGCGGAACGTCGGCGGCTAGGGCTTCAAAATCCGTGCACAGAATGTCGCCGGCTAGGGCTGCAAGTTTCGATCTTCAGAGAATGGGAGTCGGAGAGAGAGAGAGAGAGCGGTTGAGGGTTTGGAATCGAAATGAGGAAGTTGGAGAGTCTTCTTGCAGTTTTGATTACACGAAAAGGCGCGCCGATTGGGCAAAATTCAACCATTTTCGTATTTGAATTATTGAGGGCAATTTCGTCCGAAAATACCAAAAGTGGGTATAACTCATGCAACTTAAGTTGGTGGGTATAATTTTTGTTGGCTAAGTGTAAATGGGTATTTCAAATAATGGCCCTACTAATATACTCCTTTAGCATGCCAACGAAAATGAAATGTTTATTTTTAGCAAGTGATTTAAGAAAAAGAGTGTATAGTGCCTAAAGTCAATTTGCTAATTAAAGTTGATTAATACTATATTTAATGTTTAAATTTAATTTATTTAATAAAATTAATGTTATTTTTTTTAGATTGAATGTATAAATATGAATGCTACAATTAAAGATAAGCGATAATGTTTGTTAGTTCATCGACTTGCAAAGAGAAGGTATAAGAGCATCTCCAGCCGTAACCGCAAGCCCCTTTGCGGCACTATTCCGGTGGGGAGGGGCTCTCCCCAAATTTCATCTCTAGCTGCAAGCCCCTCCCCCCGACTATCTCTTATTTTTAATTCATTTTTTCGTTTCGTTCTTCGTTCGATTTTATTTATTTAATTAATTTTATTTTTAATTAAAAAAGAAATGAAATTTTTGGATTTTTTATTAAATTGAAACGAAATACAACAATTAAAAAAAATAAAAATACAATAAAACAAGCCTATTTTTCGATCATGTTCCACAACCGAGTCCTCATGAGAAAAGTGCTCCAACTCCTCCGGTGACATTCGTGAGGTATCAGTGACGAGCAACTTGTTGTATGCAGTCATGATCTTGCCCGTATAGGCTTGCTTCTTCTTCTCCAAGACGTCATCTTTCTTCTTTGCAATCGATAACTACGTCTGATTAACTTCGGCACTTGATTGCCAAAACTCATGTTCGTCTCCCTCCGGAACGTCCTCCAAATTAATCGGCTCCTCAGCTTGTTTGTCTTTTCCTTTATTTTTTCTTTGGACGACTGCTTTTTTGATCCCCATCGGGCGGGGGTGTTCCGGAAAATAGTCATCCTCTTCCACAGCTTCTGCGTCGGGATTGCTGGAGTTGGACGACCTGTCTATGCCTTTTTGCTTTTTATTACCAACAAAAGGAGAATACTTAGGCAATTTTAGCAGCTCTTTATAGGCAGGCCCATATTGGAAAGCTTGATTCGTCTCATTTTGATACATCTCACATGCTCGGTTGAAGACGTCGTTTGCATCTTCTCCGCTCTTCCAATCCCTCACAACTTCAATGTAGTAGCCATGGAATTTGTTGCATTTGGGCATGATCCGTTAATAATGCCCCTTAAGCATCGACTTGTTTCTGGGTTTGTAGCCGATAGCATGAATCGTAGCGTTGTACCTTGCTACGACCTTGCCCCAGAAAATATACTCCTTCTGTCGATCGCCAACTCCAGGGTTTTTGAAAATGCTAGACCACACCTTGATGAGATGAGCCGACTCATCTGGACTGTACGGTACAACCTTCGTCTGCTCGGTTGACTCCGGATTTGGGGCAGCAACCGTCGATGCACTTGCTTTCTTCTTGGCCGCCGGACGAACGTTCGAAACTGACTCGAATGAGCTCGATAGATTTAGCCCTTCCAGATCTTGCGTCGCACCTTGACTTCCCCTGAACGGCGTAGTTCTGAATTGATCGAATACGGGTGGGAAGACGTCTTGATAACCGCCAGGAGTAAAACCATCACTCCCTTGGCAGGAGGACTCGCGTAGGCTGCGAATCCGAGGTTGGTAGGCCGCTGCGGCGAGGGCGGAGAATCATCGTCGCCTAAGGTATCATCGTTGGGCTGCGAGGGGAAACCACCGAGACCTTGGGAGCGCAACATTTCAAAAAACGACTCGTTATCCATCGACGGCTTTGGTAGAGAAAGGAGAAAATAATTTGATTTTGTAGAGAAATATGAGATTGTGAAGAAGTGTGGATAAATTGTGAGGTGCGGAAGATGATTTATGAGGTGTGTATTTATAGGGAGGAATGGGGGAGATGAGCGTCGAACTAGCCGTTGCCAAGCAACGGCTATAATTTTTTTTTTTTATTTTTTTTAAATTTTTAGCCTGAAAAATCAATTTTTTAAAGAAAAACCAAATAAATAAATTGCTGGCTGAGAAGGAGCGCGAGCTCGGCTCGCATATGCGAACCCGGCGCGCGTCGCCCTCGACTCGCCAACGGGCACGGGACTCATGCAACGGGCTCGGCGGCGGGCTCGAGCCAGCGAGCTCCGGCCCGCCGGAGATGCTCCAACTCCCTTCACCCTCAATCCCTCACTATTTCCGTATTTTTGTTGTAAATCTTCGACCCTGATTCAACACCATCGTCATCCGTGGTTGTGCATATATAAGAGTGCTACTCTAATTTAGTAAACATGGCCGAAACATCCCTGGCACATACATTCTGGTACGAGCAAAAACATACATTTTCAAAATAAGCACAATTTGTTTCAGTACGTAGAAGGGACGAAGATAACATAGTCTACAGGTAAACAAAAGACGAGAGAAGCATCGCAACCTAAAACACAAACTCAAGATGCAAAAACTTACTACGAGTTAAACAGATACTATAATAAAGTACGTCAGACACATCTACTCTTTACTTTTCCTCCACACTCTAGATCAGCTTTTTCTTTTGGAAATATCGCTTCAAGTGCCATATTTGGGCAAGTGAAACCATAATGCAGATTCCTAGTGACATCAGACTGTACCAAGCCACACGAGCATTTGTCGTTTCACTTACAATTCGCATCTCTGCTTCTCTGCAACAGCAAATCTCAGAGGAATTAGGATATAGAAACATTACAAGGAAAGAGTCTGATAATCGAAAAGAATGAAATCTCGCATATAGATATTTGTATATACCTGTTTTTAAGATACAAAAGGTTTTCATGGATGGCCTCAACTGCTCCTTCAAGCTTTCTAAGCTCAAGCTCGACACCCTACTAGAGGAGCAAAATATGTAAATCATTCTATAACCTTTAAGGCTCAGATCTCCTTCTAGGCTCTGATAAACTATACCAAGAAGTTTGTTACTATCAGAAGTATCATGCATTTAACTATAAAACCTAGGAGAAGCCGCTTTATAGCACCCACAGCATGTAGATTTCAGGAAAAATGACTAACTGAATTGATAAGGATAAAGCAAAAAAGAGAATAGATGCAGAAGTATTTAGTTACAAGAATTTTGTCTACGTCAAAACATCAACATTTCAGTTTCCCAAAAAATTGCTAGTGAGGACTGCTTAAAGATCTCACCTCAATTTTCTCTTTTCTTGCAACTGAATCCCAATCCTTTGCTGCAATACCTGTTTTCCATTCAATATTGATACTTATATCACCACCTCCTGTATTATGGCCATCCCCCCAAAAGCAAGCCAAATAATTTCCACCCTCAGTTGTTGTAAATGCAAATTGGCCGTGTGTGACATTTTCCTGGTGGTGGAGGTTATTCCCGTAAGGCGAAGTCACCTGCAATAGAAACATAATCATCAGGCAGATATTGCAGTAAGGAAGATGTTCTGTTCATGTGTAGGACATTTAGCTAAATTGATCCATAGAAATTCCAAGTTTTCTTGCAAAGGCCAAAAGTCATCTTCACCATGCCAGAATCCTTTCACCCACACTCAAGAAGCATCATGTGATGGGGATTGGAGAGGGGGAGTAAAACCTAAAACAGGGAATCAACCAAATATGAATAATTTAGCTCTATAATTTTCAAGTTTGATGGCAGCTGAAATCCTAACTTAAATCAGATATACCAATTATGAACTATAATTACCTGACATATATACATATATATGCGCGCGCATGTGTTTGTGTGTGAGTAAGCAAATCATAAATGAATTGAATGCTGATCTTGTACAAAGAAAATACTAAATCATAAAAAATATAATTAAAGCATATGGGGAGATGGTTTAACCAGATACCCCGCAAAAAAAATAGAGAGAAGCAACGTGAAGACAAAGAAGCAAAATTATCAGCCATCTATTATGATAGAGTTAAGGTAGTTGATGAACAAAAATAATAAATACTCCGTCCGTCCCCAAAATTTGTGCATCCTTTTAGATGGCATGGATTTTAAGAACTTGTATTATATTGAGTTGTTTATTGTAAGTGGAGATTGGGTTCCATATTTAGTGTAACAAGGGTATAATGGAGGGCCATGAGTGCTAGAATTGATAAATATGTAGTGTAGTAAGGGTATTAAAGATATTAAAGTAGTGGGTCCATTTCCTAAAATGAAATATGCACAAATATGGGGGCGTACCAAAAATGAATTATCTGCACAAATTTTGGGGATGGAGGGAGTGTATGATAGTTGATACAAAGACTCCTCAAATGAGGGACTGGAAATCCCTGCTACCGCAAAGCTGTCCTATTCACTAATGATATGAAAAGATACCAAAACCTAATTTCTAAACAACTATCTATTTACAGACCTAATAACTTGAAAACCAAGTGAACAACTTGGAGCCTAAACAAAAGCCCAGTCCATCCTTTTATTTCAATCCTATGTAAAACAACCTTAAATATCTGAACCAAGGAAATCAAAGATAATGTCAAAACTACAGTAAATAAATATTACCAATATAAGAAATGGTAACATATTAGGCATCAGACCTTCATTAGCTAGAGAAACAAGCCAACGATATTAAATACGCTTTAGAAGTTTAGTCAGTATGATGAAGACTTGAGATGTCCTACTAATTAAAAATAAAAATACGAAAAGTAAGAGACAAGTTTAAAAGATACATAAATAAGCATGTCGCACACATTATACTGATTATGCAAGCAAAAATTACTTTCCTAGGTTTTTAACTTAGTTGTTCCTCCCGGTTAAAAACTTACCATGCCATTTGAATCTGACAATCTGTGCATATTATAGGCCTGGGCATCTTTGCAACACAATCCTTTCACTTGTTGCAAATGTCTACCCGTGAATGAATTTAATCGAAATATAAGATGACGTACAGGTTTCTCTATAAATATGTATTCATTTTTTTATGAGTATAATACTGTATTATGCGCAATGTTTTGTGGGCTAAAAGTAATTTCTTACCTGCTCTGAACTTTCACTGCTTTAGGCACCCCCATTAGATGTCAAAGACAATTTCTCTTCTCAGATTCCTTAACCTTTGTTCCCCGATAACAAGAATTTCCTAAGATTCATTTGTTTTCCCAATGTATAGTGAACTGTATATATTCTACAATGACAATAATGCAAGCGAACTGCATGTATGAGCCATGAAATTTTGGTGCCATTATGTTCTAGTGTAGTTAACTGCCTACATAATCCAACTTTTATCTTTGTCCGATTCTAATAAAAGCATGCTACAAGAAACAAATATATATACACAGTAACACATATAAATTGATTCTGGTAGTGATCAATCCTTAGGTAGGAGGAACAAATTTGGTTCATAGATTTGCATTAGATGAGTGGCCAAGGCCCAAGTCACATTAAATGATGCACTATATGGATTAATTTCATGCAAAGTCATTTTCGTGCATTGTATACATTACATTGATGCATTGTATGCATTACTTTGGACCCTATCTTAAAAAAAATTAGTTTAGATTCTTGATGAAGTTGATGATGCATGAACAAAGAGTTGAGGCATGCAGCAGAAGACTGAAGAGATAAAAGCAAGGAATATGCAGAAGAATAAAGATGCCACGCTGGCAATCCTCTCCACAAGCTCATGAAGTATTCCAGCCGTAGATTAGATGATAGATCTAACGGCTGTTGTAATAGTTAGTTAGTTGTGTTAGCGTGTTTAGTAAGTCGGTTAGATACTGACACCGTGACACATAGCAAACTAAAGTCGGTTGAGCTAAGTATAAAAGAGCTAACTGAAATGTATTTTTGTTTTGAGAGTTCAGACTTTACACTGAAAATAATAGAAAATTCCTTCTACACATTTCTACCAATAAACTTGTTGGTTTACTAATTCTCCCTATTTTTCACATAAGAAAGTGTCCTTATTTGATCTTCACCCTAGGCCTAGTATGTATATATAGATGTGCTTTACATATAATTTGATCACGTTACTCAATATCAAGTACAGAGGAAACTTAAATCAATAATACAAGCAGAAGCAATGAGTAGCAGTCGCAGCTGATAAGGAATACAGTAATAGTTTCTATGCATATCAACACAAAAAAATACATAAACACCAATTGATTTCTCAATGAAAAACTGGTAAAATTAGATGCAATTTCAACCTTCAGCATTAGTATCAGTAAGTAGTACCTACAATCCTGATTTTTCTTTTAATCTTCTGAAAGTGAAATTTCAACTTCTCTTCCATTCAAACGAGCTTAACAGTACAGTGACGATAAATAATTCCTCAAAAAGAAGTTAACTACTACCTTTCAGAAACACTGAGAATAGTAGGATGGGGAAAGGGGAGCCTAACCTTGGCGGAAATGGTTGGGGTGGAGTGGACGTGGTCATCGGAAATGACGACATAATCGGCCAAAACGACGACGTTGCTCTGGATTTCTTCGGAGACGCACTTGGTGCCACTCGTCGGCAAACTCAACCATATGGCGTCGCTCTTCTGCAAAAAGCACAGAAAAACCAACAGTAGCACCACGCCGAGGTTGGCACCCGCCGCCACCATCGATGTTTCTCTCTCTCTCTCAAGATGTGTTCGATCTCGAAAAGTATTTGAATCTCAAGAATGCAGGTTGTTTCGGGTTCGGAATTTTGTTCGGATTTTGCGAGGTCACGGGCGTTATAGGGTGTCGCGAGCGATTATAAACGCCGTGAGGCCGCCGGTTGTTTTTTTCTTTCTTTTGAAAAAAGGTAAGGAGGCCGGTTGTTTTTTTATCGGCAACCTATACTATTTTCATCCTCCACGTTATTAAGTTAATTTTACCTTTCCATATAAATATTCCTCCGTCCCACTCATATAGGGATAGTTGACTGTCTTTTTATGAGACAAAAGTACAGTCAAAAGTACAGTAATAATAAATAAATTTATATAAAATAAAAAAATAAAAAAACTAATCTTAATTTTTTATAAATTTATTATTTCTTCCAAACCAACCTATTCTTTAAGAGCAACCTCGTGCATCGTTTTGATACTCAGTTGAGTGTGAGGTGCTCCCGAAAAATGTTGACCATTTCAGATAGATCTATGTTCGGAAGGGAGTATCTCATATTGTAGAATCGTCTATTGATTGTAAAAATGATTGTTCCATTAATGATAATATTTATAAAAAAAATTAATCTAGTAATCCTTAACAGATTTACTAATAATAAAATAGTCAAGCAAACATTTTTCTTGAGACCGTGTCACTTTAAGAAAGAATTATGTCTCGTGAGTTGTCCTTGAGGATAAGGGGTCGTGACAATTATTTTGTTTTTCACATTAATAAAATCAAACGAAGTGTGGCAAATATTTGTTGTGATTAGAATGATCGTCGTTATAGTCGGCATTCATACAAATTGGTCTTTGCATGAATAAATTATCATTGCCTATTGTCGAATCTTGCATCTCTGAAAAATAAACGGTCTAATGTAAATATTTTTGAATCTGAAATTTCCATTTCGTAGGATGCAGTTCGGGGGGAGGGGGAGACGATAAAATAGAGATTAAATAAAAATTAGGGTGGTCGTGACAATTGTTTTTTTTTTTTCACATTAATAAAATAAAAATCAAACGGAGTGTGGTGAACTGAGTCCGAACTCGATCTAGCATTATCAAATCCGAACACTTATTGAGCCGAGCTTGAGCTCCTTATATTTGTGACTAGCCGAGCTCGAGTGAGCCCGAACTGAGCTTAAGCCTATTTTTTTTTGGCGAGCCGAGCTTGAACATGTGTATATTCAGCTCGGCTTGACTGTGTACACCCTTAATAAAAAAGTAGAAAATTCAAAGAATGTAGATTAGGTTAGCTCGGTACGTAATTCCGGCGAACCGCGAATTCATGAAGACACGAGGCGAAAATGTAAAAATGTAGCCCTAATTAGTAATCCCGGAAGATGGGATGGATTTTATTGTTTTGTTTTCGAAAATACATCTATTTAATCATTGTTTTTTTTTCTAATAAGCAGTAATTTTTCAAACCATGGTTAGGCAAAAAAACTACTACTATAAAAAATATATAATTAAAAAAAAACCAATTACTGTGAGGACGAAATTACCCAGTGAGAAACGTAGAAAGAGAAAGTGACAGTGAGAGTTAGAGAGAGAAACCGAATCAAAACAAGTCCATCTGTGCTCGCAGCCAGTCCACAGTACGTGCACGGTGCACCGATACATCCACGAATTCTAGAGAGAGAATCGCCCGGAACCGATGCTGTGGTGCGAATGGGGAAGGCCAATACTCAACAACTGCCAGTTGTGCAGCAGCAGCCCCGTGGCAGTTCTAGAACCTTCCTCTGCCATAGATGTGCGGTGGGAGTTTCTAGACTCTTCAGCTTCAAATGCGCCGTGGTTTTGATGCTCAGCGCCGCCTCTTTTCTCTCTGCCTTTTTCTGGGTTCTTCCTATTCGATACAAGCAGCCCGGGTTTGATGCTAAAAGCTCCATTAAGCTCAGTGGTGAATTCCTGCATCTTTTTTTTTTTTTTTTTTAATCTTTGATTCTGCATGTCTAATTGTGTTCTAGGATTTTGATATTAGGTTTTTATTATTGGATATCTCGTGCTTGCTAGATGCCCCAAATTTATTTAGCATTTCTTCTAATTGTTCTTTGGTATATAATTCAAGACTCTCCCGTGACCTTGTGGTGCTTGGAGGTTTCGGTACTATTGAAAATGGAATTCATCTGTCATTTTCAAATGTATCAATGGCGGCTCTTTACACGGTGTTTGTAAGAGAGACATTTTTCAACGTGCGACTGAAATGTTTGGAATGATCCAAAGCTTATTTTACTTGAATATGCTTCTGATTTATGTCGCAATAAGTTACTGTCTTGAATCCTGGCGAAGTCCGAAAGAAACAGTTATGCTAGATAATATCTTGCTGTTTAACCTCATTATTGGAACATACCGATGTAGTCCATGATTATTGATAGAGTTGGAAAGCTTAGGATGATATCATTCTTTCATCTTGTAATACTTTATGCCTTTACCATCAAAGTATGGATACCTCCGCTATGTGTTTGCAGTAAATTATTCAAACCTATTCTTCTGGGCTGTAATCGGTAACTATAGATGATTTTTCTGAGTTATGTGGTTTTACTTCAACTCACTCTATACAGTTGTGAACGGGCTGTATAACTTTCATTACGGTCTTTATTTGAGTTTAGTTACTCACAGAACAGGGTTGCTCTTCATGCATTTACATGAATTGCTGATCTGTAGTTCTTGAAACTTGTGCTAGCCTACTATCCCCCTCGTAAGATCTGTTCATCCTGGTCTGACTTTGTAGACAAAGGCTTTTCTTGAGGTAGGAAAAATGTTCCCTGAATTCTCAGTTTCTAGCTGGTGATTTTCAAGCATTTATATATGTTTTCATTTCCAGGTTATGGAATAATAACAATAGAATCTATTACTGAATAGGACTTGGGAGTTGGGGAGTACCTCACTTTGATACTGCTGCTTTCTTGAGAATTGTATTTCTTTATCTTCATTGAGGTCTTGTTTTTCTTGTGATGGTCATTTATATAAACTTTGTTACCTATTTTTGTGAATCAAGCTAATAAATATAATTGGAAAACTAAATTTGAACCATTTAGCCATTTGAAATTCAGTTCTATTTGTACAATTCAGACTAGCTTATTACAAAGGGGATTGCAGCATCATATTTTTGCAGCCATATCTTTCTTTTCATTCTTATATGAGTGTATGTTATGTTGTGAAGACTGGATATTTAGAAAAAGTGGTTTCATAACAGATAGTGGAACTAAGTTTGTTCTGACTGCTATGATAATCATGTTGAATTGCATTATTTGAATTTGATTTTGCTTATATCTTCCATGGATTTATCTATGATAGATCTATAGAGAAAGAGTTTACATGGAAGAAAATGGTTATTTGTAATTGATGGTCCTGTCTAAAATCTTTATTCCTTTACTGACTCGTGGTTCTGGCTGGTTCCTATTTCAGCAACTATTCAATCTTATTTCCAACTTCAAAAAACAGTTTCTGAACTTATTCCATTCATCTCAAGACTAGAATATGATGTCAATGAGGAGATAGGTGTACCATCCTTGAAGGTTGGCCTCAACTCATACTTTATACAGTATTTCAACAGTCTAGTCAGAGAGAAGAATACTTTGATCATCGCTTATTTTTCACAGGTTGCTGTTCTCACCATGCATCAGGCAGACTTATCTAACTGGAATAGCTTATCTAACCGGACTGAGGTGGTGTTTGGCTTTGTTCCTAATCCAATT
The DNA here is from genome assembly GCA_001642375.2 of Mentha longifolia. Classification (NCBI taxonomy): domain Eukaryota; kingdom Viridiplantae; phylum Streptophyta; class Magnoliopsida; order Lamiales; family Lamiaceae; genus Mentha; species Mentha longifolia. The sequence continues at coordinate 21,428,260 of CM038120.1, read as the reverse complement.
AATAGTACAACCAATCCAGTGGTCTTGAGTTTGTTGAGATCAACCTTAATTGATCTCTTTCTTCAACAATACAACATGACATTAACCTCCACAATTTTGGAGAACCTTCTTCATTTGAGATTTTACAGTTTCCTGGCGGAGTTACTATAATTCCAGAGAGAACTCCTTTGCTGTCTTTGCCTCTTGTCAATTTCACTCTCAATAGCTCAATTTATGATATTAAAGAAAATCTCCCAGAGTTGAAGGAACAACTAAAACTGGGATTGCACCTGATGCCCAATGAGGTAAAATAAATTATAAATAAGAATACTTCTACAATTTAGAGTCAGTGTTTGAATATTCAGAGTTGTCTCCCGTAGTTTGAATCCTGGAACTCTTATGGAAATATGTTTCTTAATCTGGTCTTAACTGTTGTAATTGGTGCTGTTGTGTATTTTATTTTATTCTATTATTTTTTCTGGTTAAATTTTCAGTTTTAAGTGAGACTTCATATGATATTTTCCCATGTCCATGTTTGTAATTAGAATAGAGCCCTGTGGTCTAATATAATTGAGTCTGAATTTGATCTATATATTTGATTCTGACCCGGTAAAAGCTTTCTTGATGTAGATGGTGTACCTACAAGTAACAAACAAACATGGTTCAACTAAAGATCCCCCCGTTATGGTGGAAGCTTTAGTTGCATCTGATATTCCTATTCAGCCAGCGAGATTGAGACAGCTAGCTCAAATAATCACTGGGTCACATCCCATGAATAACCTGGGGCTTGATCATTCTGTTTTCGGGAAAGTTAAGGAAATTCGCTTGTCATCATATCTAAATCATTCTCTTTATGCACCAGCTACAACACCAACACCAGCACCAGCACCTACACCTTCTCCATCCCCATCGCTGAAAGGGCTTATCATACTGAGCCATCTATGGTGCCATCTTATTCTCCTGGCCTCTCACCCAACTCACATAATGCTCTACCACCTTGTCCTATATCTTACGCCTATAAGCCTTCACACAGTCCACATGAAGCTCCTTACCATATTTTATCTCCAAATTCTGGTTCTCCCATAGCAGCTCAGGCTGTCAAAAATGCGCACCTGACTTGGCTTCTCCAACTTCTCTCCTGACCAAATATCTCCAAACATGGCTTCTCGTTCCACCAGAAAATCACTTGTTGCAGTATTCACACCCAAGACTTCACCAGCCAATTCTCTAGAGAATAGCAATGGGAAAGATTTGGTGTCTCCACTGGGTTGCGTCATCTTGTGCATATTCATGTAAGTACCACAAGAAAAAAATATATTATTCTCTTCAGTCTCCAGATTTGATATTGATGATTTTCTTGGTAAGTCTCCATATTGATGCATAAGATTAGTCCTCGACAATTTGTTATTATGATTGAAATTGGTTTGTTAATCTTGACCATTGTTATTAATGGGGCAAGGGCTTCTGGATTATTCTGTGTCATTACATTTACAGATGAGATTTAGAAATGGAAAATATATTTTTTAAACAACTATAATATCATCATTTTTAGTAACTAGATAACAAGCCACATGACAATGGAGAGGGAACACCTACCAAAAAGTAATTGAACGAGAGTCCTCTAGAAATTTGTTCTGTTAGATGAAAACTTCACCGGAACAATCTATAATAGAAGCATCATAGCTTCTCTGTTGACTTTCCCTTTCTTTTTCTTTCAAAGATTCTTTTTCTGTAGAACATGTAATTATTGTGTGAAATCAAGAATGACCGTAAAACGAAGGGGTAAAAAAGAATGGAAGAAGACCTATAAGTAACAACAAATAGTGGAGTATTTTTATTTTAGTCATACAGCTCGAATTAAATTCAAGTGAATAGCAGTACATTCACTGATGGACATACATAGTATACGACCTCAAAAGAATCTCTTTGGTCTTAATAAAATTGAAGGTGCATGAAGTTTCATCTTGGATTCTAAACCCAAAATGTTAGGAGGCTATAGTAATCATCCCTAAGATAGGATTTGATCTCTCCTAAATTCAGCCAGAATAGTAGTAAGAGCTCCCAAAACATAGATCTTCAATCAATCCCAAATCAATCATCCTCACAATATTTAATTTACTCTTTTGACAGCTTCTAAATGTATTTGCATACTTATTTAATTTGATTTGCATAAATCTGTTGATAAAAAAATGATTTTACTTAAAATCTTATGTTAGAGGCCGAATTCATGGTCAAAACAAGAGTAAGAAGAATGGCTCCAACGTTTATTCGGTTATTACATTGATTTGTTTGAGTAGTTATTAGATTTTTTATACAATTCTGTTAAGTAGATAGATTGTCCTTGGCTTCTAGTTCTGTCTTTTCTAGACTAGGCAGTAAAAGGGTTTATACATTTAGCTTGTTACTTTGGTTATAATAATAGTGCCCTTTGCGTTTGGAACAGATTTTTTTTTTTTTTTCCATAGGGTTAATACATTTAGCTTGTTTACTTTGGTTATATGGTTCTTTGCCCTGCTACATAATAAACATCCTCAAAACATTCTGAAATTACACAATATGCCATTGTAGCATACAAAAACATCTACATTTAATCCACAATTTCTCTTTCCTTCTCCTAATTTGAGAAAAACACCCTTGAAAAAGCTATTTTCTTTTTCTTTTTTTTTCTTTTTTTATAAACGATTATTTTCTCGACATCTATGTCGATACGAGACTATATATGTGGATAGAGGGTGTATTATTTAGTTTATCTTATTTTTGGCCTTGTGTTTGAAAGGCTCGCTTTGTGTATTTCTAGAAAGCTTTGCACCATGCTCCTTCAATTACTATGATCCAGCTTCAGAAACTTGATTTTTTAAGTGTTAGAATAGCATAACAATATTATCTCAGGCTGAAAGGGCACCCAGAGAGAGGTCCTGGGCTGTCCTCCAGCACTTGGCTTATTCATTTCAATACACTTGGGCCTGAGCAAATGGTTTTATCTGGTATTTTCGATTTTTAAATAAAGCATTACGAAAACAAAGGGAAAATAGGTTTTTGAATAGCAATCATATACATTAATTTCCTCTTTGTCATGAAGTCTCATACCAATAAGTGTGTAACTCTTCGTAGAAAACCATGCTTGAGGCATTTTGATATTATCTTCTGGTGAAAATCTAAGCTATATTATAGCTATTCCTTCATTTTCTCTTATTCCTTAGAAGAAAACGTTTAATTTGTGAAAGATGATGTAGACGTCATTGCTGTCTTGAAACATAGATGAGCATATGCATGCATGGTTGAAATAATAGTTTGTCTCAGAAATTGCTATTTAGTATTTACAATTGAAACAAATATTTGAATGGGGGAAAATATGATAGGATGCAGGAGGGATTCCTGCTGCAACTGAAATGTTGGTGAAGCATTCATTTCTAGACATGCTCGTCAAGAATTTAGTAACTACTAACTACTCATTTTCTAAATATAACCTGGACTATGTTAAGTCGCAGCAAGTATGAATGTAGATGCTCCCTAATACTAACATCAGAGTCTTTTACTTGCCAGTATTTCTAACAATTTTTATGCTATCAATATGAACAACCCAGATTCTAGAACACTAGTATTATGGTATTCTAGAACATTATTATGGTACATAATAAGTATAATGTTGCTCTGGTAAAAACTTCCACAGCAGCACTTACTCTCTGCCATTGTATTTTAGTGCATCTTGGATTTTAATTTGATATATTTTGTGGTTAGGTCTGTCGATTTGCTTAACGTGTCCATGCATCTTATATCTCTCCAAACTGAATTTCTTGTGATGTGATTGCTTACTCTTGATCTAAAATGTTATTGTTTAGTACACATGCTAATTAATATTGCACACTTTCAGCATTCGTGGCTTGCAGTTGGAGTATTCGCTGCTTAAGTGGAGCTGTGGCATTTGTGCTTCTACTCTGGAAGTCGTAGATGATGTGCATGATTTAGTTTTAGTTTTAAGATTTGATTAAACAGTTTTGCTGGTCAGCTGGTGG